>MJUU01057800.1:0-19079 GCA_002080025.1 Modiolus philippinarum | reverse complement strand
AAAAAAAAAAACAACAAAAATAAACAAAAAAAAGAAAGGAAAAATTCTTACAGTCCTTTTAAGTTTTGTGGGTATGAAATATTTGAACAATAAGCAGTCAATATGCATGTATGATATTTTGAGTTTTTAGTTTTTTCATCCTTCGTTTTTTATTGATAACCTAAAAGCATTTCCTTCTTAAAACCGAAATTTCTAGTTTCAACATGGGGCTAACTCCAAGTTAAATAATAACAAATTATCTCCAGATATGTCCCGTGTAAACATGCAGTCGTTATCATTTACATAATTTATGACATCAACTTGTTAATTTTTTTAACTATTACATCACTGATAGTTGTCCCTCTAATTATGGTACGAGTTATCTGCCCGTTACCGAACTGATTGTTCAGTATGAGATCCCTGTGTAATTCTGAAAACAAAATTATACTTGCTCTGTGTTTTATGGCAAACAACTTACATACCAAAATAGAAGACAGTATGTTATTTCATTCACAAATTATCAGTCGGGAACCCTATTATAATTTGCAAAATTTCTAAGTTTCAAGAGGCATAACCCCAGAACCCCTTGGACCTCTGAACCAAAAATAAATTATACTTGGCCTATGTTTTATGGCAAACAACTTACATACCAAAATGGAAGAAGAAGACAGTATGTTTTTTCATTCACAAGTTATCAGTCGGGAACCCTAAAATTTGCAAAATTTCTAAGTTTCAAGGGGCATAACTCCAGAACCCCTTGGACCTCTGAACCCGAATTCAAACTTGGCCTGTGTTTTGTGGTTAACAAGTTACATACCAAGTTTGAAGACAAAATATTATTTCATTCACAAGTTATCAGTCGGAAACCCTACAATTTGCAAAATTTCTAAGTTTAAAGGGGCATAACTCCAGAACCCCTTGGACCTCTGAACCCCAAATCGAACTTGGCCTGAGTTTTGTGGTAAACAAGTCACATACCAAGTTTGAAGACCTTATGTTATTTCGTTCACAAGTTATGAGTCGGAAACCTTCGGGGGTCGGGCGGACGGACACACGGACGGACGGACAGACGGACGGACGGACACACGACTGAGCGTATCACATAATACCTCGCCACTTCGTGTGGCGGGGTATAAAAATGTAAACAGTTAGAATCAAAATTTGTTTGAACAGGAAACTAAAGATTTATTCTGAAAATAGTTTATCTATCTATCTGTGCTAAGTATAAGTACTACATGCCGCCTACATCGTGATAATTGATACATATCAGACGTTCAGATTATTTAAATGCAGTTAAACATCTTAAAAAAAGTGTGTCTAACATGTGTGTTACAGAATGGAAGAATTTGTAGCAAATACCAAATGTCTGACATCATTTAACATGTATGTCACTTCGTTGCATCTTAATTGCTGATGAAAGCCCATCGGTAAGCAACGCATCAAAAATGGAACGAAAGAAGCAAGTCGAAAGAGAACGTTAATTTTAGTTTGAGCTTTTGTGCAATAAAGAAATGGATAATTAAAAAAATCTGGTATTTTAATCGCTCTTCAAAGGTATGAAATGATGCATATATATATAAACCCGTCAATGCATTTCCGAAATTTCAAGTCAAGGTGAAACCTATGAAATAAATTAAGGAGGCAACCATCTTTATGGAGAGGCTCTCGTTAAATTTGAATAAACAAGAGCTGTCGCCGAATGGCAGCCAGTTATACCCCCGCTCATTGAACACTGAATCAATATGGAAAGTGCAAATTTAAGTGTGTGCGGATACAATGCAGGTGTAGACACAGTTCAAGGGTGGACACAAACAAGTATGGACCAAAAATTTTCAATATATTGGTATAATGGGAAAAAATTGATGAAGTCAAACAGGAAGTAGATGAGTGACAGACTTGAAAAGGGGAGACACGGTACAACTCATCATACTTAAGCTTCAGACCAAATATCAATTCATTCCTACATATACAAGCTGAGAAATCCAAGACGAAAATTTTCAATATATGGCTATAATGGGAAAAATCAAAGTTTTCATCAAACAGGAACTAGATGAGTGACCAATTTGTAAAGGGGAGACACAGTACAAATCATCATACTTAAGCTTCAGACCAAATATCAAATCATTACTACATACACAAGCTGAGAAATCATTGACGAAAGATGTTCCGGA
Source organism: Modiolus philippinarum (assembly GCA_002080025.1). Classification (NCBI taxonomy): domain Eukaryota; kingdom Metazoa; phylum Mollusca; class Bivalvia; order Mytilida; family Modiolidae; genus Modiolus; species Modiolus philippinarum. The sequence goes on along the minus strand of MJUU01057800.1, from coordinate 16,929 downwards.
CGGACGGACGGACAGACAGACGGACGGACAGACGGACAGACAGACGGACAAGGGTAATACAGTATACCCCCTCTCCTTCGGAGCGGGGGTATAAAAAGAGGCATAACATCTATTTGTTCTACACATGCGACTACAACTTTTTGACCTAAGTCAAGACGTCTTTTTCGTCCCAAGGAATGCTACGTCAAAATGTAATAATTACATTCATTCTGCTTCGTATGGAAATCCCCGTATTTGATACGTTACGAGTACTTCCGATCATTTCCGTAACTGTGTTTTATCAGTCAGTAAAACCACAGCAGCACGAGAGTCCTTGACAACGACAAAAGTAAACAAAGACGGCGGAGTAATCCAAACTAGGAAATGGTATATCATCCACGAATTTCATCACGTTATCAGTTAGATTGAAGATTTACATCTCATTTACCGGGAATGTAATTACATTGAATGCAATATTTTGTAGTTTTATTGTCGTGTAAAAGGGTGGACCGTAGCATATTTTTCACATGAAGCGCTAGCGCGCCATTCAAAATGTGCTACGGTCCACCCTTTTACACTCCAAAAAAACTACAAAATATTGCATTCAATTCTTAATTAAACTTTCATTTAGTATATGGGGTCAGATTAACTGACCGTCTTCCTCAGTGCTATGTAATTTTTGGACCGATCAGTTATTCTGTTGGCTATAATCATAACCTTTCGATATAAATAAATGACTATGAAAATAAAACGAATACTGAGCTGAAACAAAACGTGGATATATATGTATTTCACTTTGGCCAGTGTTGCAATACGATTCGCTTTATTGTGTCACGTAAGGACTAAAATGACAATATCAGAGACATTTATTGTACTAGTATTTAAAAACATATATGATACACAAGTACCTAAAAACCTTGTTACAGTCACATATTTTTCGTATACATGTTAACCTTTCCCAAATTTATATCATCAAATTTCAAATTGTAATCAAAACAATTATGACAATAGGATCACTTTGGCCCCCTCACAATGAGGACAGATAATGGTTTGATAACATCAAAATGTGTGTACCATTAACATACTTTTTCAAATACCATAAAAAAAAATACAAAATTTTTACTGGGTCGAGGAATGTTCAGTTTATGCAATTTATTCAAGTTTAACTTGTTCTATGTAAATGTTGTTGATATAATTTTGTTGCAAATGTCCTGAGTCTTCCAAAATGCATTTTCCCAACACTTGCAGTCCGTTTTAAATATGAATAGTTCATAGATCAACTTAACTTGAATCTAGCATTCTGAGACTAGAACGTTAAGATACCCCGAAATGTGGTATCTTGAAATGAACATCTGGCGACATTGATACGAAATTGATGGCTAAAATGCCGAGTATGATGGGTACGTGATGTGTGAATCATTAGATGAAATTCTTAGTTCTGACAGATGGATCATCACTACTGATTATAGATTAACTGGTCATTAATGACTAATATATGTCTGGCGAGTTCTTATCTTATTTGTCTGAATTTTACACTTTTAGATTAAATTTCAATTCTATACCAAATGCTGAATCAATACAATTCCAATTATATGTACTTTCCAATGTAAAACATTCACATATTAGATTTCTATTATAGAGAGGCGATGCTTGCTTACATGTAGGGTGCAATGGAGGATTCAAAGAGAGTCACCCTTTTACATAAGAATAGCACAGAATCTAGGTTTTTTTCACAAAAGATATATTTGATTTGTTTTCAATATCCTCGTGTCATATAAAGTATATTGAATTCTTTTCTTAGGAAATGAGGGTAATAACAAAATTACCGAGTTGTCAAGAGCCGACACAAATGAGACAAAAAGACAAATAAGGTAGAAACCACCGGAAAAAAGGCCGACCACAATGGTTCTGTCTTGGTACAGGCATTTCAAAAGAAATGGTGGTATGCCAAACATCACCTTCAAGTGCGGTAGTGAAACTGAAATTGTACAAACAATTGGCCATTAATGATCTGATATATATATATATATGCCTGTTGCAGACCCAGCCCCATTCCCTGACATGTCACCCCTCTCCAACAAATTATTTTGGTATTGAGTAAAAATCTTTCACACATTCCCCGTTTCCCTTCTTTTTTCTATCTCAAGTACTGACAGAATATAGAATGCAGCAAAGAAATTCTAACCGTTGATCTGCTCCAAAATCGGGGGTAAGCTGGGACTTCATATATTAACTTTTTATATATATATAGTCACCAACCTTGTCTAATTCTTGTCCTAGTTCGACGGCAAACTTACTGAATTTTATTTCCCATATAGTAAGCATTAACGATGTTATAACGAGGTTATTCATGTGAGATTACAGAATATAATTTACCAATCAACTAAAGGTTGTATTCGTTATTATCGGGCAAATTATCCTATTTTAATGGAAAAACAAGAGAATGCAATATCACAGCGTATTGAAGATTTTATTGATCATATCATTATGCGCCCTTGAGACTACCGTTTTCGTGTTCATTGTCTGAGAACCTAGACTTGTAATGTGCACTTTAGAAACGATAGGAAGATAGCTGCGCTTTGTAAAATGTTGCTGGAACAAGGGCTATGGTATCAAAACTAAGGCCGAATGATACAGGGTAAACAAACTCGTGTTTAAATTGCATTTTTGAAGATGCGTTTTTGTACAATATGCGTTTAAAACTTAAAAGGAGGACTTCAAATATTATAAACAAGAGACGGACAACAAAAATATAACCTAGGACAGCCATGATAGCTAGCCAATTGTATCGGGGAAGGGGAGTAGGGGTCGCTCGGGAAATTTGTAGGCTGATTTCTAGGTGCAATCTACTATTGGTTTTGTCTATACGTTTAATGTATTTCTTTTATCTACATGTCTTTAAAACAAAGCATGGCACCCGTTTTATATGTATCAAACCAAAAAGGAACATTATTTCACAAAGACATCGTAATGGCACCACAAAGGGATTACACTTCACACAGCACTGGATTCAGTTATTAAAGCAGACCCCTTTAGAACTCTTTAAAATGAATGTCCATTCCTCTAACTTGCTCTTTGGTTTTATTTTTATGTTTTACTAGTTTAATTATGCTCATCTATTCCAGGCTTCCTTGCATAATGTATTGATTTCTCTGTAAGTCTGTCAAGATTTCCGCTATGTTCACACAAGCAATGATGTAATATTCTTGTTTTTCACAAAATCAATAAATGTAAAAATCATGACTAAAGCAATGAATATTCCAATAAAATCTGCTGGTTGGCAGGTATGGTTTATCTAATCTAAGGAAAATCTTCAATATTGTGCTTGCAAATATGCACAAGTGTCATTTATTCTAAAACATATATGCGCTATTTTTGTATTCCTATCCATGTTTCTGACACCAATTAGAGGGAAATCCAAAGTTATGCATGCAAAGGAATTTCCATATCTTGACGCATTAAATCCGAGACGTAAACAATGATTTGTTGTGAATGTGAACAAAATTCACCCAAGTCACCAACGTAATGAAAAAGCACAGATGTTCCAATTCATAAGCAAGGTCCTCTTCTGGGGAAGATAAATGGATGAAACTTTTGGAAAATAAGATTGCTTACTCTTTATCTAGCAGCGTTTGACTGAATTACACTAACATACTCAGGCACTGCACTAGACTGACACAGAAATTCATTTAAAGCCCGAAAATTCGAATACATTTATGGCTTTCGAGCGCCCCGTACCGAAATAGACCGAGATCTCTCTGCGAGATGATTTCCTTTATTTGTTTTTCATATTAGATACATATATATTTATGATTCTGATTTAGAGATCTCTCCCTTTAAAAACTCCTCCACCGGATTTGACATGTTTAACACGGCGGGTGTCTTATAAGAAACAGCTGCAGGAGATGCTTACTCTACCGGTACACCTGATCTCATCCATGGTTTTTATTGGGTCCGTGTTGTTCATCTTTCGCGTGTGTTTGTACTTTCATTTTTCTTTTTTGTGCCGTACTCATGTTATGTCTTTGCTTCTTCACATGTTTCCGATGTTCGGATCTCACTTACTTTAGCAAAAAAAAGAATCTCTTCTTTCTTTAATATATATGGTTCGCTTGGAGATCTAAAATTTTATTCAAATGAACAAATATTTAATAAAAAAAATCTAGAACATACGAAATATAATTATTAAGTTCGTCGAATGTCGGACGGACAAAATTAAAGAACTTTAGTGAGCAAGCTCACATACCCCACATATCAGAAAATCCTGCATTATGGAACTCTTTAAATGTATTTTACCTTAAAATGACAAAGTTCATCAATGTGTAGTTTTGTAAAAAAATAATCAAAAGTCAAAATCCAAGTAGCATGCATGCACAATCATCCATTCCATCTTAAAAACTCTAGGAGGAGTTATCCGGACAAATGATATACCCAATAAACAATATTACACATAAAAATGGAGAAGTTCATCAATGTGTATTTTGTCAAAAATGATAAAAAATCAAAATCCAAGTAATATTCACATCTTTGATTTATGCACAGTAAACAAGCCAAATAAAAACGTTCTATCTTAAAAAAAGTAGGAGTTATCCGGACAAATGATGTACCCTTTAAGCAATATTATGCATAAAATGACAAACTTCATGGATGTGTAGTTTTGTCAAAAATTATCAAAAATCAAAACCCAAGAAGCGTGCACAAATTTGATATATGCACAATAAACTTGCAAAATAAAAACTTCCTAACTTAAAAACAGTAGGAGGAGTTATCCGGACAAATGATGTACCCCCATAGTGATGACTGACGGACGGACGACCAGTCAAAAAACTATGTACCCTCCGCAACTTCGTTGCGTTGGGTATAATAATTATATCATCGACCCCTCGTACATATGAATGTGTGACAATTAACAAAGAAATCCAGATGCACTCTTTAAAAATATATATTACAAACAGTAAGTAATTTCACAAGATAACATCTGTTATAATCAACTTCTCTTTTAACAAGGTCGATGGCTGAGAATTTATGGAATGTGTATGCAAGGAATGCTACTAAAGTTTTATTGATAATTTGACCTGAAGTTTACCGTGGTCACTTTAACCATGGAATTCATGAGGTTTTGCTGCTGCCATAATCATCGATTTCGTAGATTAAATCGAAATTTGTTTCTATACATAATAAAAACTAATAAATATACTACTTGTCAGGGTAATCCATTAAGATGAACATATCTTTTCTCGTAATTTATGCGTTTGGTCAGTCGGGGGCGTGATTATTCATTGTCTGGTCAGTGAGGTTTTATGAGGTCATACACGTTGGCGACTTTCTAGCACTACGTGAGTGGTCCGAGTAGGGATTAAAATAATGAACACATGAATAAACATTTATAACATCAACTTAATATGACACATTGTAACAAAAATGTTTATTTTTGAAATAAATAGTCAACAATTTCTATTTTCGACCTATTTTGATCCATATTAAAGTATACTGTACATGCCGGACGGAAACACGAGGAAAGAAACCACAAATATTGTATTTCACATTTAAATGTCAAATGCAATATTTAATACGCTGTGAATTACCATTTCAAATACTAATATATAATTATACTAATTACAGAAAATGTTCATTTCCTGTTAAACAAAATTATCGCATACCAAAATAGTTGCTTATGGAAGCGCATAATAACTTTGATCTTGAAAATCTATTTGGTCAAAGCTTCGATCTCTAGACAAACGACGTTACATAACTGATAAACTATTCCCATCTGCTATTTTTATCGGATTATATGACAGAGGTTCCATAATCAATTAGAGATGATACAAGTATGTTTAGTTAAAATGGTGTAAACAAATCTAAGAGTATACAAAGTACAAAGCAAAACGGCATTCATTTGAGACGAAGATACCCAATTACACCAAAAGGAATTTCACTTTTCAAATTCTTGCGATAAAAATCACGTCAAAGTCACATCGATGCTCAAAGAGGGGTCATTATGAAATGCAAACTTGACTACATATGTATGCCAATCAACGAAAGCCTGTCTTGACCTTTAGTTTTATGAGCAACTTGAGATGACCCTAGATAGACAGATAATCAGTTTGTCTGACATATGCACACTGGCTCTGCTCTCAGCTTGAAATTGTGATTTGATCTGATCACAGAATTGACAAGCCACCAGTGCAAAAGATTTCGAAAGAACCCTTGTGTAAAAAATAATTGTTTTTGTAACAACTAAGTAGCTTTAGTCTATATTTCACAGCTTATTCCCTAATATCATGGTTCAATATATTTAACAGTTCTCGCCACAATATAGCTGAAATATCGCTGAAGCCAAAACATCAATCAATCAATCAACCTAATATCATGCTCCTAATTTGTATAGTGAATACTAGAATTATGCTTTAATAGCTAATATTGCTTACTTGCCATTGACATAATATAATTCAGACTAGAATACTGACAAAGTCAGAAAGGGCCCCGCCCCCTTGTGTGTCCCAAAACCTGATTGTTTGATTTCATGGAAATCATAAAACATTTTTTGGGAAAAAACATAGATAACAAAATCCTAAGTTATTGTAAATATAAATGTAGTTTCTGTATATGGCCGTTTTGACAACTTATGTCTCATCTGTTCAGATCAATTAACATTGAAAAAATATATGAAGGTCATTTCAAGTTCTATATCAAACGACAGAGCTAATTCTCAAAATTTAAACTATTTTTTTCCCTAAAAATGTTTTATGATTCTCCTAAAAATCATAAGGGACCTTCTTTTGATCAAGTCCAACACTGTGCATAAAACTTATAAAAATCTGTAAAGGTCATTTCAAGTTATCATACAACATATAGAGCTTATTCTCAAAATATGTTGTTTTTCATATAAAATCAAAGTTTTTCGCCAAAAAATGTTTTCTGATTTTCCTCAAAAACAGAAGGGAGCCTCCTTTGGTCAAGGCCAATTAACCTTGTGTATCTAAATCATATAAATTCCTGAAGGCAATCTTAATTTATTGCATGACATAAGAGCTAATTCTTAAAATATGCACTTTTTCAAATAAAAACAAAGTTTTTCCCTTAAAATTGTTTTTCGAATTTTCCTCAAAAACGAAAGGGAGCTTCCTTTGGTCAAGTTCAACTTTGAGTATCAAAATCATTCAAATCCCTGGAGGCAATCTAAAGTTATCATACAACATAAGAGCTTATTCTCAAAATATGCACTTTTTCATATAAACAAAGTTTTTTCCGAAAAATAATTTTCCAATTTTCCTCAAATTACAAAGGGAGCTTCCTTTGGTCAAGAACAACCGTGAGTATCAAAATCATTCAAATCCTTGAAGGCAATCTTAAGTTATCGTACGACATAGGCTAATTCTCAAAATATGCACGTTTTTATATAAAAACAAAGTTTTTCCCAAAAATCATTTTTCGATTTTCCAAAAAAACGAAAGGGAGCTTCCTTTGGTCAAGTTAAACTTTGAGTAAAAAAAATTAACAAGAGCTGTCGCCGAATGGCAGCCAGATATACCCCCCGCTAATTGAACCCTGAATCAATATGGTAAGTGCAAATTTTGGCGGGTTTGGACACAGTAGAAGTGTGAATACAATATGAGTATGGACATAATGATATAATCCTCTAGAAATAACTTTTCTGTCAAAATCAGACAAAAATAAAATCCACCCTTTTTTGGCTCTGACATTTTTTTTTTAGAAAATCATAAGCTTTACAGAAATTTCTCTCCATCACTTTGAATAAACTTTTCACAAGGATTACAATGAAAAACATGTTTTTTCTTCAACACCTTTATTTCAAAATATCTACATATCTATTTGAATTATTTATTTTGAAAATTGTCGAAATCCAAAAAATCATTGCAGAAAGAATCAATGAAAATCTAAAAATTATATTATCTCCCCTTCCTGGCTTCGGACAATAATTATATTCCTTTATGCAGATCTCCATATAGTGTCCTTCTTTTGTGTAAAGTTTCATTGAAATCCTTCAAGTGGTTTCAGAGGAGTTGCGCTTACGAGGTTATCTGTGCGGATGGAACCAATGAAAAGTCAAAGTTGAATTATCTCCCCTTCCTGGCTTCGGACATTAATCATATTCCTTCATGCACATGTCCATATAGTGTCCTTTCTTTGTGTAAAGTTTCATCAATATCCTTCATGTGGTTTAAGAGGAGTTGCGCTTACAAGAAGTGTGGACAGACGGACAGACGGACGGACGGACAGGGTGATTCCTTAGTCCTGAAATTCATGACTCTGTGTAGCTTTTTTTTTTATTTGGACTTTTACTGTGGTAGCACAGTAAAAGTCCAAATAAAAAAAAAAGCTACACAGAGTCATGAATTTCAGGACTAGGTGATTCCTATATACCCCCCTAAACTTCGTTTGCGGTGGTATAAAAATCGGTCAAAGCAATCTTGAGTTATCGTACGACATAGAAAACGCTGACGGACAGACAGACGGGCGGACAGGCTGATTACTATAGGGCGTCGCCATTTCATGGCGGGGCCCCAATTATCCTTATGATAACAAATACCGAAGTTACTGTAAATTACATTTGACCATTTCCATGGCGACTTCGAAAAACTTTAATGTCTCTCCAGTGCAGATCAAATCAAAACTATAAAAAACTGATAGAGAACAAATAATGAAACGGATCTAAATTGAAAGCAAACATCAACTAAGGACGGACCTGTACACGAGGGAGATACTCCTTTCTTTTTGAAATGATTTGACAAATCATTATGACAAATTATATGTTTACACCTCCTAGGAGATTTAGGGTTTTGTCGGAGTATCTGTGATACTTTCAGTTGGTTAATACACATATTGCTAGTTATTCATCGCAACCCCCACTCTTAGGTAAGAATTTAGTATGGTGCAGGACTGAGTGTGTTTTATTTTACTCGACATTATTGTATATCGATGACGTTGTCTGGTGGAATACAATAAAACTAGAGCAGATCAAGATCCTTTGTTTTTACTTCGAAGACAAGTTTTATTGTTTACTGAATATATTTGAAATATGTAGTTTAATGGTTAGCTTGACAGGGGGTATGAAATCGTAAACCTGTGGTATAGCAAAAGCAAAAATTTTCAACAGCACTTCTAGCAGAATGATAAAGTTATTCGGACAGGCTTCATATGGGTTATGGATTATTCCCTGTCTATGTCCTATATCCCCTCGGAGCCGTGACTGCGTGTAAGCCATTTTGATTTCATTCACATGAATTATCAATATCAAAATATGTAATTGACTGACATGTTGCCCCGGGTTTGTTTAGATTATACATATTTGTTGTAAAATGATAGGTTTCATCTGATAGTAAGCAAATCGTGTCGAAATTCTGACATATTTAACATTTATGCTCTTAATTGCAGAGTGAGTGTGAAACTGAAATTGTAGTTTTGAAAATGTGCATGCCAATGAAAACATATTATTTTATGTTATATTATTGGTAAACGTGTAGCAATTAAAAAAGAGTCATTCTAAAAGATATACGTACATTGTATGCATTAAATTTAAAGAGTTTTCTTGAAATATTCATCAATACGTTTTGGTCAACTGGGAACAACCGCGTGCATTCACTGGCCTTCCTTCCTTTGATTTTGTGTTGTGGCGTTTGGAATTCGGTCCAAAAAAGTTTTTTTATTGATGCTTTTGAACGTATTAGAGTTTGGCCTTTGAGTCCATCAGTTTTTGATGTATTGCTTTTGTCTGAGTCCCTACATTTGACAGTTTTGGTCCTCTCCTTTTATAAACAAGCCCCTACCACTGAAAGGTTTGGTCTTTCTTTACATAACAAGTAATATTTTGACAATTTCATTCAGATTTTTTTTCTTTGTTTACCAGTTATCAATATCTTTTTCAATGAACTATGCCAAGGCTTTAATTTATCACATTAATACTAACACACGAATCAACCTCTCCTTAAATAATGATAACAAACTGACTTCTGTTTAACACAGATGTGAGACATTAGTAGTACACCAACAGAAGGTTGTTTGATTTTGATAATTCAATTAACCAACTTTTATATAAACACATTTTTTTATTGTAAACATGCAATTCAGTTTTAGGTGAATTCAGTACACAACAGGTCAATAAAAGCACTTGAAAGAGTGCAAATTGCATTTTTCTAAACAACTTTAGTGCGTGGTACGTTATGAGAGCGAAAGGAAGTTCGAAAAACTATTACATACACTAATCAGTATTTTGAACAATCAATCTAATTGACCTTGCCCTATTTGTAATTATGCAGAAAAAATATACAGGAGAATGCGGTCGACTGAAAGTTAGTTATTTATTCAGATTTTACAAAGTAGATGTTATGTTAAACACGCACCAGACAAGTAAAGCTTCAATACATGAATTCGTTCCTATTACGCAAATGTCACAAAAGCCAAGGTCGAACCGGCAAACACATGCAATATATGCTGATCATCAGAAGTGTGTATATACATGTATGACATTTTTACTAGTTTGGAATGTCATACTGACAGAAAATATGTTTTTGTTTTTCCTTTCCAACAGCACGAGTTTACGGAGTCCCATGGTGAATTCGATTGGATTTTGAGCAATCTGATGAGAGCATGCCATCTATCTATGGCAGATGCACGTGAATCAACAGATGCTTATCTGTCATTGATATTCCTTATACTTTTGACATTATCTTGGTAATCTGTGGACGAAGAAAAACAAAATTCTTATCCGATTCTCTCCATTCAACGATTGTACCCAGTTAAGTGGAAGTTTAAGTGGGTCTCGGTGGGATATGAGCGCGAGGCACAATTAGCCTTTTAAAGGAGGAAGTGGTATCGATACAAAAATGGGAAAGGCTGTTAGGCATAACACAGGAAACGCTAGAAAAATCATCCGTGAACTGGGAAAAGGCAGGTTGTTGAGTCCATTTGTAAAGTATTTTTTCAGGAAAACGGGAAAGTTTAGAGAAATTGAAACCAAAGGACCTTTTTTTCTTTGAAAATAGACGATATTGAGATGAAACTATAGATGCTCGGACAGTGATATATGAAAATAATGATGACGTATAGTCGTTGAAGAGCTGCGAAACAATCTACTGATGATTCAAACAGTATCATTAATCATGAAATTGATTTAATTAACATCAAAGTTATTTATCTCCCAAACGTTATCTGGCAAATTATCGAAAATGATATCGATAGCTCCCTTTGGGAGTCCATATTTATAATTTACATATAGAAGCCATGCGAGCAACATAATGAACCCAGGAGGGGGTCGCTAAACAATTTTGAAAACAAGCTCAAAAAGTCATTCGGCTAATGTAAATTGTATCACGGTAGAAATGTTTACATGTTGCATAATGTTAATAGAATCTGAAAAAATATTTTTTCCATGTGGCGTTGTCATGGCTTCCTAGGAAATTCGATCCAAGACGCTGTGTCAAGAAGTAAAGCATCTGACATGGCGATTCGAATGCAAAATAACTTGTGTAAAGAAGCATAGAAATATATCGCGATTGCTTGCGTGGCAAGAAATACATTTTAGCGTCAAGTCCTTTAATATAGGTTAAATACTTATAAAATAAGTAATTGCATTGTATTATATATGTATTTAGAACTTCCTGGTCTAATCATCGAAAAGGAAGTTTTTGAAATTAAAATACATTTATAAATTCCGCTGAACAATTGAGCTGGTGGTTTACGTAGTGTAAAAGACTGCGTTTTGTCGTGGATTTTAGGTGTCCTAGCTGTTGTGACTTTGTTATTCTATAAACCGTAACAAACCAGAGAATTCAGCAACACAGGAAATGGGTCTATGGAGCATCTGGCTATTTTTGCCCAAATTCTGAATGGATTTGTTTTTTAATCCTGTAATAGGACATTCGAACTCCCGGATCCCCATTCATTGTGACCTTCCAATTGACTGTCTAGGGTCTAAGACGTAAATATCTCTATTTAAGTCAAGACTAAATATGTAAGCCACAATTGCGGAGGAAACGGAAACTACTTATAGGAACAATTAGATATAAGTGTTGTATAGTCGTTGTAATGCTCGAGTGTAATTATATTTGACAAAATCCGTTAAAACATCTGCTGACAAACCGTCACTTTTGATGTATTATATTGCAATATTTCAAACCTCTCTGGGTCCCTCGGGTAACAAAATAACTAAGTCTGATCAAGTTTTGTACGTTACTGTATGTCTTCAGGCAGATGTATCATTTCAATAAAATAATCTGTTAATCTACATACTTATTGCTAAATTATTATAAAATATTAATAAAATATGCTTATCACTCTGAATAATCAAGTCAATCTTTCGTTTAATACACAAATGTGCATCCCACCCGTACCCTTGGGAACCTCTCTTGATGATGACATGCTTCAGTTAACGGATTCTGAGTCAGTCATGATTTCATCTTTGAATCACCAAAGACTGGAATAATTCTACCGACATACCATAATGACAGTCTTTTACAAAAATCAATGTTATTTAATAATCGATATGTGCAATATTTTTCAATTTAAAAATCAAGAATTTCCATGATACCCCCTTTTCTAATTTTTAAAAATTATTTCATAACGGTCTTTTGTTTAGGTATAGTAAGTTTTTACTTTTCATTTTTGGTACCCTGCTACACATCTGTCAGAACTTCTATCCCATTTGTTAGTTGCTCTCATTTAAATCGTTTCAAAATTTTCAGCTGTTATACAAAAGAATGTCTGCATATTTAATAAAGTCTACATTTTAAATGAGAATATATAATTTTTACAGCTATACAATATCTACATAACTTGCTATAAACATCCGTGTATATACATGTTTAAAAAGGAAAGAAAAATGATACATAAATCAAAAAAATTAAATAGTATACAAAATCCGGAAAAAAAATAGTTACATTAATATAAGACTTACCTGGCGTATATAACTATATTTTGGTTGAATCGCTTCGTCACACTTATTTTAAAGTAAACCATTTGTAAATAACATCCATTTCATATTTTTGAAAATTAATTTTTACTTACTCGAGGATTCAGTTGCAGCCGCCATCCTTCTAAAATGTATAATCAAATACCGGCGTCTGCAGCACTATTCAAAACGAGACCGGAATTCCCCACGGGACACACCCGTTATATTAGTAATAAAGCAAAGGGCAATAACTGTAGTTTGATGAGGGAATTCCCGAGTAAATTGTTTGTATCAAGGGGGATTCCCAATGTTAAATGAGAGAATTCGTGGCTTTTTTTAAGTAAACCACAATACTAGCGGGCATCGAGGACTACGTGCATTGAAAGAAAAAGTTGCTAATATTAATGGCCCAATGAAGGGATATGGAGCAAATGCAAATGAGCAATGGAACAACACTTTAATTATTGTTGTTCTTCATGTTGAAGTCGCCATGTATCCGGGTTGCTAAATCAAATGGTTGACAAAATATATAAATGAATTTAGGCACGGACCATTTGGTTTTCGGGGGGGGGGGGGGGGGGGGNNNNGGGGCTGAAATTTTCACCAGAGCCGGGATTTTTTTTTCGCCCGCTTCGCGGGCCAGATTATTTTTTTCCCATATACACAATGCTAGAAAATTTTGTTGAGCCGGGCTTTTTTTTCTAATGGACAGGATTATTTTTTTCAACCCAGATACTGGCCAGAGAATTTTTTTTGGCAAAAGCCAGGGCCAGAAAATTTCTAAAAAATACCAGACCCCCCCCCCTGACAATCAAATGGTCCGTGCCTTAATGGTGGATGGTATTTATCGAGGTGATAAATTCTTACTTACAAGAATTTATCCTGTACACACATTTGGGGGGAGGGTGAGTGAAAAAGAACCCCTTTCATATATCTCACGAAAATTTGAAACCTATTCATGTATTAGGAGCAGTTCCTGTGTATGCATCATGAATGTCATCTTGCATATCTGAAGACAGAAGTTTTAGATTGTATATTACAATTAGCGCCAATTTATTGACATATCGGTTCAAAGTCAAAATTTAGACTGTTTGATATTTCATGTGACATGTTTCAAGCAGGAAAAAATAAACTATCAGTTTTTTGTCGTACATCAAAGTAAACACTGACAACAATCCGGCGGGACACCAATACTTACTAGATCAGTGTGACCTAATTATATACTTCAAAATGAACAAACGAAATAAAGCATTAAATCACTGTTCACTTTGAAAGATTGAGATACGATAAACTATATACAAAAATTAAACTAGGCAATTCTTGGTGATATTCAGAAACAACATTGGGGCCTGGTGACCAAATACTATTGGTATACTGTTGGTCTTGGTACATGCATGTCAACAAACTATCAAAAAATATATTTGATTCTAATTTTTATATTCAAATTTTTCTTTAGTCTGCCTCTGTATCTTTGTCCACGACCGATTTTGGTCAAATTGGACTATACTTGCAATGCACGTGTTCCCAATCATTACTAGTGGAATTGAAGTGGATTGTAGTGGCCTGTGATTTCTCCTTCTTCGAATTTGTTACATTTTGTAACTATGCAAGTTGATGGGCAGGTTGGGTCAATTTTTGTTTCACCGACATATTGTTGTTAGGAAACGGAGCAAGTGAGGAGATAGATGACACGATCTGACTTGCATGATAAATTGCTTCAGATTTTGTAGGACTCACCACTAGCTGTGCTTTCAGTGAATATTCTAGTTGTTGAGCCATGCTTTCAGAAAAGGCAACGTTTGTCGCGGCATGTTGTAAATTGATCTGTTTCAGATGAAGGTAATTTGGCTGTAACGAGAACGAGTTGAGGTTCTGAAAAATGGGTCTTCATTTTTGGTGATGCATGTAGAAATGGCATATATTCACGGGTTATAGCTGACAAATGAGGTAACTGTGAATGGAAAATCGTAAGCAGGGCCGTCCACAGATTTTTCTTCTTTCTTTCTAAATAATCTAGTAATTCGCTTCGGTCAGTCAAGGAGACTTTATGAATAGTTGTTCCGACACGCTTTTCTATATAACTCCTGTTCTGAAGAAGTTCTTTGCTCCTCTGTTTGAATGTTGCTTCCTGTGAACAGGTGCGACGTAAACGGGCTGAAAGTTCATATATGGAATGATTCACACGGTATATAGGATGGCGGCTAATATATATATAGGCAGCAAGTATGCATGTGAATCTGTGGGTTTAGTATGCAAATCAAAATGTATTTGACCATGGAAAAAAAGGAAACACACACGCACACATACACACAACACGGACTCATAATAAAGTTTGGGAAGGTAAAACGGTACAGTCACCATCTACGGAATCACTTCTAAATCCTTTGGATCTTGCATTGAAACGTAACAACTTTGTTTTCAATAACGATCATTTTCTTCAGGTTAATGGAATCGCCATGGTTACTCGAGTTGCAGCATCATATGAGAATAAATTCATGGGATATTAAGAAAAACGTATGCTGATCTCTTTTACTACATGTCAGATTTTTTTATATCTGTAACGGTTTTTGAGTTATATAGTTTGAAAAACAGCAATTTACCCCTATGTTCTATTTTTAGTAACAGCAGCGATGTTGTTTGGTCTTCGGACTAATCGAACACAATTTTGAAACTGCATAACCTGGTGATACTTCAGGCCAAGTTTGGTTAAAATTGGCTCAGTAGTTTCAGAGGAGAAGATTTTTGAAATTGTTGACGGACGCAAAGTGATGGCAAAAGCTCACATGGCCTTTCAGGCCAGGTGAGCTAAAAATCAGCGGAACGTTTATCTGACCACATGTTTGTAAAAATAAAGGAAAAGAGAGATGCTTTACTTAAAAGAAAGAAGCCGAACGAGTCAACAAGTTTCTTCGAGTTTTCGAATTCAAATGTTCAGTTTCATCGGGTAACCTCACGAAAAACAAGAAGGAATTGTATTCAAACGTCCAGTTTTATAGGGTAACATCATGAAATACATGTATAATTCTTGAGTATGAAACTGGGCATTTTAAATTACTGTGTATTTATACTACGTGGAAATAATGGGTTTCTCTGCAGAAATACACAATTGGTGTCACTTTTCTCGATTAATCCGCTTCGAGGTAATATAGTGAGGTAAACAAATAACAAAATACCGACGTTTAATTTAATTTCTGCACAACTTATAAATGATGACGTTTAATTCCGTCAATTAATTTGAATTATAAGCAACGAAAGTATTTTTTGAGTTTATCCTTCAAAATAGACAACACCAATACTTCAGAGTGATTGGAGGAGCACATTGCAAATTAATTATATGTTTGCTGACTACCCCCGGCAACCTTTGGCTAAAAAACATGGATGCAAGTAGTATATAGCAGCACTTGAGACCCATAGGCCCAATGTTAAAGGTCTGTGATTTTTCCCTTCAAATTCCGGGTCCGGAGATCGTTTCCGTTCCGGAACCGAGAAGTGTCTGCCATATTTAGTATGTCGCTGACCTTTGGCCTCAACACCTATGTCTCGCCTTTGGCTCCACCCTTCTTCTGTTTAAGATGCCTTCATTTGTGAAGCTATCGTACTCCCCGGTCTAAGATGCTTTCATAGGTATCCCCTTTAACTTAGGTCTCATGCTAGCACTAACCCTCTAACCTTTTCTGTTGTAGTCTTGTTAGATAATTAGTACTGTTGTTTTTTATTCACGGCTTACCCTAACCAACCTAACCTTAACTTTTATTTTGACCCTGGCCAATGTGTTTTATATGTCATGTTCTCTAAGCCATACTTTAACCCTAGACATTATGCATTATATATTATTTATGTTGTGTTCCTTAAGTACTTATACACACTTTTTCCTGATTTTGTTGTTTTTTGTTCATGACTAACTCTAACTATCTTTTCCTTTTAGTTACTTGTGTTTTTATCCAATGCTATTCTTCCTTTATCCAACCTCTAACACTAACCTAAGTTGCTATGAAAACTTTTATTTTTTTATTTGTTTTTCTTTTGTTTGTTTGTTTGTTTTG
>MJUU01057797.1:0-15052 GCA_002080025.1 Modiolus philippinarum | reverse complement strand
TGAATAATTTAAAAGATTGTTTTACAAAACAAATTCTACCGATATCAAGAAACATTTTATCCTAAATGATTTTAATGTTTCTATATATAAATCAAAACAAAAAAAAAAATAATTCATTTTTATGGTGAAACATTACCGGACAGTCACCTGCCAAGGTCAAGGTCACGAGGTCAAATATTCTGGTACCAACTGAAAGGTCTTTATTCAAGAAATACACATGCAAATTATGAAAGCCCTATCACTTACCATTCAAAAGATATACTCAATGTTAAAGTTTTCATGCAGTTGTTCAGATGCAAAGGTCAAGGTCACCCACGAGGTAAAAAATTCTGGTACCAATTCAAAGGTCTTACCACAATGAATGCACATGCAAAACATGAAAGCTATATCACTTACCATTCAAAATATATCTCCAATGTTAAAGTCTATAATTTTTATCAAAAAGCCCATCATATGCCAAGATCAAGGTCACGAGGTCAACAATATTGGTATAGTTTGAAAGGTCTTGCCACAAGAAAAACACATGCAAAATATATAAGCCCTATCACTTACCATTCAAAAGATAATACGCAATGTTAAAGTTTTTGTAGACAAACAGGCAAACAGACAGACCAAAACTATATGCCCCGAATCTTCGATTCTCGGGGGCATAAAAACATCGTCAAGGTATCTTGCAAAATGTGTCAGCGAGTTTAAAATTAATATTTAAATTGAGTACCATATTTGATCAAGTATGTCAAAACAATCATCAAAATTAAAATGACTTTGACAGTTTGACTGGTTTACCGTAGCACCTGATATCACTCTTGTTATTTATTACAGTTCACACTGAAAGTAAATTAGTTTTGAGTGTTTTTGTGAATATCTTATATCTTTGTTTTCTTTTTTCTCGTTTTGCCATGTCTTTGTTATTCCGTTTCGTTGAAATAATGGATAAATAATGAATAAATAAAGATGTCCACATAAGTCAGGTAAAGATTTACAAGTGCAAAAACACAAATGTGCAAAATAAAATCATCAGATGAAAAATATCAGAATTTCAGATTACACAAACTGCAATGAAAAAGCACAGGCTTACACGAACCTTTCTCATTCAACTAGTGGCTTCTGATCGAATAAGATATTCCCTCAAAGTTAAATGATTATGAGTTGACAGCCAATTTGTATTGGTATATTACTGCCATGTTTAAATGTCTAGTTAATATTAATTTCATGTGTAAAATAGTTTTCAAAAACAAACAATTAAAAAAATCAATACAGTTCCATACTAAACTGTACTAAACTGTATTCCCCATTGTCGGAAATTTTTAATATCTGACTGATACAAATATATACAATTTGGTAGATAACAATCATGTTACCATGGTAAGTTATTATCAACTTGATACATGAAACAATTTTTGGTAATTTGCAATTACAACAGGGTTCAATGTTAGACTAAGATCAGCAGTGCCGACATTCTTAGATTTCTTATTGGTACTTGTTAAATGGCTATCATTTACCATGCCTAGTTAATATTAACTTGACGTATGATTTTCAAGAATTGACAATTATCCGGTGGCGGCCATTTTAGAGTGTGATTGTTACAAATATATAAAATTTGGTAGATAACCATCATGTTACCATGCCTAGTAAAATATCAACATATGAAACGGTTTTCAAGAATCAGCAATTTACAATATCTTTGCATCGGTTCCATTGTTAAAGCAATATGTGGTGTATTTTGTCATTTTTTTGGTTGTAGAAGAATTCATCATTTCAAGTACTAATAACAGAAATTAAGTAGTTTCAAGTCCAATACCTGGAAATCAAAGCGCTGGACGCTGGAAAGCTGTTAAGCATTTTATCAATGTTAGAATTTCTAGGCATGTATTTTAAAAAACAAATGTGAGGTAGGGTAGGAAAGGATCTGATCTGACTTTTTTTTACAAATAATATAATTTGTTGAAAAATCAAAAATGCCTTGAACAACATAAGATATATGGGGTTTTATCTTTTGATCACATATGTTGTTTGCTTTATTACAATTCAAATGAATATGTGGTTTTCAAGAGAGCCTCAAATTCCCAGAATGACTTAACATCTTTTATGATGTTCCAGGTTCATCCAAATTTCCAGTTTATTGCACTTCCAACAGAAACGATGTCAATGCGTCTCAGAAAGGCTTACTAATGTGTAACTTAAAGGAAATTTTGCTTTCCCCATGAAGATTAGTATTTATTCTGAATGACTTGATATTTGTTTGCATATTTTTATAGAAATTTTTTTCTAGTTCAATCAACGTAAATGCGACGAAATTGAAGTTCAGTTCCAAACACAAAAATCTTGTGGTATCCTGCAGACAGTGCAGTCATGTTGTTGCGGCCGAAACGTCTCGAAATCACATTGATCGGGTTCAAAAGCATTTGGTTCGTACCAAGCCTCTGTCGGATGAGGCTCTGTGTTGNTCATAAAGTGTGTCAAAAGTAAATGTTGCTTTTGAAATGGATACCGATAGATACTGTACTCATTTTGGAAAATGGGAGCAACTAACACAAAAAACAGTTTATCAGTTAAAAAAAATTGGCTTATATTCTATATCATTTACCAAGTCTACATACAGAAATGAAAAGCAGAAACGTCTCGAAATCACATTGATCGGGTTCATTTGTACCAAACCTCTGTCGGACCTCAGGCTCTGGGTTGTTTGGATTGCTGTTTTCTTACATCCGTCCACTGCCACAATTCCCTCCCTGCTTCTGAATTGGTGCAAAATGAAACAAAAGAAAACACTGCAAGTGATGAAAAGTCAACAANTCCATTGCCAGAAATTATTCCATTCCTGCTTCCGAATTGGTGCAAAATGAATTGAAACAAAAGAGGAAAATACTGCAAGTGATAAATGGTCAGCAAGCGAGCAGTTTCCCCCAATTGTTGCAAATCAGCGAAGTTCGCCATTACCCAAAATATACTTGATTACGCTTGCATAGAGAAGTCGGTCGCCATCTAGTGCGCCGTCCAAGATAAAGTTTAACACTGTACCAATAATTCATTTTTAATACATTCGCATAATGGTTCAATGTAAATTCAAAAGATTTAAAAGGTCATATAATTTATCCTACAATAAATTATTTTTTTAAATTCTTTTCAAAAACGGCATTTGCAGACGAGCCGTACAATGTAAATAAGTAAGCCACTCTCCAACGCTGGGGGTACACGAATGCGCACACATGTCCAGAAGATGTAAACATTGGAAGACGGGCCGAGAAAATGACTATGTTTAAACCTTTTTAAATTATAAGATGTTGATATAAACAATAAAACGATCAGAAGTAATGATTATAATAAAAGATTTATGCAGCTTATTACAATTTTTTAGGTGATCGTAGAAGTTACTATGCTTTCATTCATACAAAACTTGAAAAAAAATTATAGCGCACCGCGGGAATTTTTTTATGAATGAACCGAATCGTGAATTACGAATGTCAAATAAAGCTACATTTTCTACATTTTTTTTGTAAGAACTGCATATACTTCCAGTCTGAACATTTTCAAAGGAAATACTTTGAATTTGATGATTAGTTTCTCACAAACTACTGCCAGACATGAACTACTTTGTTGCGTATGTGATGTCTGCTAGGTACATTTGGCTAGTGTCTAGTCTAGACCGAAAGCAACGGTATAAAGCTGCTTAACAGCTTAAAAACATATGAAAAGGCTTCAAAATCAAACATAATGCATGCCACTTCAGGTCAAATATCCCGATACATGCGTAACCTGACAATATGTCATTGTCAGATAAAATCACATGCAATGTGCTAATAGAAAGTTTGAAGGGTAAGTTTGTTATTATTGTTTACATTGCCAAAATAATTAAATGCAACCGATGTTATTCTTTCAAGGATGTCCTAATTATTTTTAAACACGGTTTTAAGTGTTTAAATCTCATGCAAGGATCAATTTAATAAAGAAAATGTGTCCATGGGACACGGATGCCCCCTCAATACAGATATATTGGCAAACAGGAAGTAGATTTGTGATGGACTTGAAAAGGGGAGACAAGGTACAACTCATCATACCAAAGCTTCATACCAAATATCAAATCATTCCTGCATACACAAGCTGAGAAATAATTGACGAAAATTTCGGACGTACGAACGTAGGTACGGACGGACGGACGTACGGACAAGGGTAAAACTTAATGCCCCCGTCGCCTAACGGCGAGGGCACTAATATAACTCCACGCGTACACTGCATCGGTCACAAATCCTGCCGAGTTTACTTCGTTTTTATAACGTAAGCTTTCATTTATAGACTGGCTCCTTTGAAATCAGAACAAAGTCGGGCATATGGTTAACTGCTAACCAACGCCGGAGACGGAAAATATAAAGAGTGGTAATCCGCTTAATATTTTTTTGCATTTTCCCAGATTTGTTTTTAAGCTAAGTACTTGGAGCAAAACAGCCCGAAAAGTCGTATGTAAACCGGCAACTGCATCACATCTATGTTAAGTTTAGACACATATCACGCAGCCGAAGTTTGCCAATTGAAGGTACATTTGTTTTTGTTGACAATACATGTATGTAGCATCTCGTCAGGTCCGGTTCCTGTCACCTTCCATGATTTTCAAAATCGTATTCAAAATTAGTATAATAATCGAAATTATGAAGTATTCTTGGTGTTTTTATGCATTAAAAAATATCTAATA
The DNA here is from genome assembly GCA_002080025.1 of Modiolus philippinarum. Taxonomy (NCBI): domain Eukaryota; kingdom Metazoa; phylum Mollusca; class Bivalvia; order Mytilida; family Modiolidae; genus Modiolus; species Modiolus philippinarum. The sequence continues at coordinate 10,365 of MJUU01057797.1, read as the reverse complement.
TCATTTTCTAGACATATGGATAGGACATAATCCGTTTTTAGAATCCCCCAAAACAATGATTCAATACAGCTCATACATTTTGTATCGCTTTAAACAAAGATCTGTACTGACGACCATCTTCGACTTAAATCGATACAAAAATCATACATTTTATTTATTGACCATCATGATGTATGAAATAGGTAAACAAAAATTTTGATTTACAAGAATTAACAACTTTTCACTTATTTTGTCCCATGTTTAAATTGACTATATTTCATGTAAACATGAACTTACTATTTCTTGCCATGTTCAAAATTGACATATGTACTTCTTCTTCCAGCACTTGACTTATAAAGCCGTCATCTTGCCCAGGAAACAAATCTATTTCTTTCTTACACACTATCACTTTCTTGTATTGGTTCCTGTTTCCAAATGCTGTGAATGACCCATTATTAGTTTTATTAGTTGGAAGTAGTTCTAATCCGTGTAGTCTGGAAACATCACCATCATACACAATATAGCTGTAAATGTGCATTTTTTGCTTGAATGTCAATGACTTGTAGGATGAATTTGATTTCAAACAGTTCACGATGAAATCAGGGGTCAGTGTTTTAACTGTAAAATTCCTGTCTTTTAAGACTGACACCACATGTTCAGGAACATCAACCAAATCAATCTGTTGTTGTTTAAGTAAAATTGTAACTGTTTCCATCACATCTGAAAAAATGAAATATGAACATTGAAAAGTGCATCTGAAACGCAATGACTAAACCCTGCGACGTAATGTCAGCGCATGATTTAAATAAAAACACAAAAGTTTGTACAAATTTAATTTTTACAGATAATAATTTTTAAATGTAATGTCTCTTCAGTTCAGTTCAGACAAAAACATTGGTAAGACCATAAACTGGAAGATGTATGAACCTGATTAAGAACAAATGACAAATGACATCCAAATGGATAGTCAAATCAGCCCACGACAGATCTATTCACGAGGGTAAAAACTTAAGTGTCAAGCAAAATTATGTAAATATTGGGATTGTAAGGTTCCAAATACCACGATGAAATCGATTTTTGAGCCAGCACAGGCATGAACGATACAAGATAAAAACATCAACTGATTAATGGGACCAATGGCGTAAAAAACTGTGCCACAACATGAATCAATATAACTTTGAATGGTTGAAATGGTAACTTTAGTCCTAATAACATTACAAGCTTGGGGTTTCATCTATTCATCGCGCCAAATATAGACATGTACCTAGAAATTTCTCTTTCCTCAGAAATGACCAACTCAGTTCTGATATTTCAAGGCTCTGTACTATTGGGAGCCATTTAGAAAATTGTTGCATGAAAAAATAATTCCAATTCTTTTCATTTCGACAACATTTTAATTAAGTCCAATGAAATTGTCGGCTTATCTTTACCAATTAATTCCAACAACAAAACCTAGAAAGCAGCCACAGCCTGCTAAGTTCACCTCGTTGCGCAGCATTGTCACATATTGAACATGTCAGTAAACAGGAATGGATCCTAAAATCATTCTTTTTAACAGATTCAATCATGCATAAAATGTAGTTCAGGCTGCATCCAGAGCATTCACTGCAGCTGTCACCCAAAAAATGCATCATGCATACATGTACCAATATGGTTGATGCGGGACATGTCAGTGAGTGGGAATGGTCTTGAACCGGGCTAGCTACCAAGTCAGTCATGCGTAAAATGTAAGTCACAGACAGCATCCGAAGCATGCATTGTTTGTTGTCATCCTAAAATACATCATACATGCTTGAGCTAGCCGGCAGTTTAGCGGCGAGCACTCCTTGACCCATCTTTCAAAATTACGTTTTGTTCCCCCATTTTTCTTTTCTAGATTGTGGTCATGGAGTTAGTAGTCTACCTGTATGGGTTTTATTCGTATGTTTATACTATAGGGAAACGGGACAGAGAAAGGGGAGGTTTGGGTACCAATAAACCGGTTTAATCCTACCGCTGGCTTTTGCTAGTGCCGGTACCAAGTCCGGCTGTCCCGAGTTCCTATCATTGTTTACGTTTGTCTTTTGAATTTTTATTCTGAGTTTTTTTCTTGTGCAGTTCCTATGTACTTTGTGACATGTGGCTATGTTTTTCGGCCATTCTAGGTGTTTCCTGTTATCTTTTGTCTTTTTTATTCTATATACCAATACGGTTGATGTGGGACATGTCAGTAAGCTAGAATGGACTTTGACCATTCTACGTAACCAGGTCTGTCATGCGTAAAATGTACAAAATGTATGTCACAGACAGCATGCGAAGCATGCATTGTTGATGTAATACCAAAATGCATCATAAGTACCAATAAGATTGATGTGGGACATGTCAGTAAGCATGAATGGACTTTAGCCATTCTACTTAGCCAAGTAGCTCATGCGTAAAATGTAGGTCACAGACATCCAAAATGCATCATACATACCAATATGGTTGATGTGGGCCATGCCAGTAAGCGGGAATGGATTTTAGCCATTCTACCTTGCGTAAAATATATGCCACAGACAGCATCCGAAGCATGCATTGTTGCTGTCATCCGAAAATGTATCATACATACCAATATTGTTATATGGGACTTGTCAGTGAGCAGAAATGGACTTTAACCATTCTTCCTAACCGGACGCGAATGCGGACGCCGACGCCGACGCTAGGGGTATCACATAGGCCCCCTCACTTCGTGAGCTGAACTAAAAATAATTCCTGGAAAGCCTGTTTTTCAAATTGCTCAGGAGACAATCAAAATATCTTCTAAAATATGGTTCTATGTACAATATATATGAAAAAAATACTGGAATTGCAGTAAATTTCACTTATATCTCTGTAAATTGCTATTTCTCCAAAATTTTTTTCGGGATAGAGCATTTTACAAGAGCTTCGTACAAGCAAAATACTCCTTAGTTTTATAAACAAAACATACTTGTAAAACTATGTTGTGTGCAGGTGGCAATGTTTTTAAATAGTCAAATAAAAACGTACAATCTTTTATAGTCTTTAATGACATGTTGTCTGTACACTACAATTTGTTTCAGTTTGTACTAATTGCTTCATAAGCGGTGATAAAAATGAATTTATGGATTCTTTCAATAGAGGGTCCAGTTTTCAACTATAATTTTCTTAAAGATGTTGAAGAACATTTTTTACAGTTTGTTTATATGTTCTTTTGTAGTTTCAAACAATTTGAAAAATTAATAGATAAATGTCGATAAGAAAATACCGATAGCAGAAGTTACTGTTAATTTAGTTTCTGCGTATGCGTATTTCGACAACTTATGTCTCCTCCATGCAGATCAAATCAAAACATTTGGAAATCAATATACCGAAATATGTGTAAAAGCTGAAAGAGATCATATTACCAATAGGATCTAAATAGTAAAGCCAAAATCGGCTAAGAGCAGAGTTATGCGAGAGGCAGATACTCCCAAGTTTTGAACATGTTACACTGTCCCTTCGAATTAAACAATACGTCGTCATGACTTCGGTCTACCGAAATTTTATATTGAAACTTTCGGCCAAAATATTTTATAGAACGGTAAATCGTGTACATGTATTTTCAAAAGCAATTTCGTTATGAACACAACGAGAGAAACCCTTTATATTTTGCGGAAGATTAAATTTTCCACATGAAAAAAAATCTGAACCCTTTGGCTTTAATTCGGAAAAGTGTGGTGCGGCAACAAAAAACTTCCTGTACTAGAAAACATTACCATACCATAAATTTTTAAAACAAATTATCAATCACAAGAAATAAAAGCAATTGCTGCGCACAGACTACACCGGTAACTGTGCGATACTAAAATATGATACACATCTTCTTTATCAACAGACAAATATGTAGTAAAATTTTGATGGAACACTCAAACCCATCCTCTGTACTTAACTGACTTAAATGTAGTCGTTTACAACATACATAAAACATCTTAGATACCCATCTTCTAAATCCAATTACTTACCTTGGGTACAGCATCCATGAAAAATTTTAAATACAGCCTGATCTGATCGTATCCATTTACCACCCTGATTTTCTGTGAACAAAAATGGTGTCTTCAAGAGGCGATCGAAAAAAGGGTCTGTTAAAAGATCCCAGTTACTTCTTATATGTCTATGATCTGGAATTGATCTGTATATTCCTGCAACATTATTTCTACATTGGTGTGTTTCTATGAGGTGTTGGATCACATTAAAGTAAACATCTGCTAAGACTTCGATGACTAAGCATTTGTTCCATTCAACCGCTTTGTCTCTCTGTTTTTTATTTACCACCTGATCTGCAGACGGCCATTTAACATGATGTCTATCTTGACTCAATGCGAAATACCCATTCACATGTACTGGATATCCAGTTAAACTCTGATCTGTAAGGGGTAAGGGCATTAGACAGAATACGTGACCTTTAAAATTTTGATCGTCATATAAAGGCACAGCTATACTGATGTAAGGACTGTATGACAAGGATTCGTCCTGCGATAATGTGATTAATTCGTTTGACATTGTTCCACCCTTAAGACAATGAAGGACAAACCATTCTTGTTTAGATATATCTCCTTCCTGCGACTGAGTTTCAATTGACATATTAAAATTTACTACAAATGTTTTCTCTGCAGGATGCAGCCCTATTTTTTTCATGTGACTATGGAATTTTGATCTTTCTTCTCGTACGGTACTTCGGCAATTATCTGATATTCGAACTGTGAAAAAAGGCTGATCACTAGAGGATGCATCATTTTCGTCCGCTGTATACAGCTGAATTTCCTCTAAGCACTTCAAAAATAAAAGTTCAACTGCTGCTTCAGTTTCAAATGAACTAAATAGTTCTAAAATCTGTTCTCTATCGTAAACGTTATCGGATAAAGAAGTTCTTGTTTCACGCAAAGGAAAACGAAATAACGTGCCTCTGAACGAACCGTCCTTTAAGGTATTCTCTGAAAATTCAAATATACCATCCAAAGCATCAATGCAGTATAAAACATCAAGCTGCTTTGTATATGTGTGCATCTTGTTTAGCTTCATGTTGATACAAACACGGTCTTCTCTTTTTTGATGTGGATCTATTACCAATATTCTAGTTCCACTCATTATCATTGGGTAATCTGAAAAAGAGATGAAATTAAATAAATTTAGTGCCTTTCGAAAACTCTGTCAAACAGCTGGCATGCGGAATACGAACATTTACTGTTTGGAAGAAGAACAATATTTCCATATTTTTTAAAAACTTTTTTTTGACAGTCACCCTGAGTCAAAAGTGATTTTCATTGACCGGAAATGTCGGTAATCGAGATTATTCTCCAAGGCTAAGATTTTTGTAGGACGTTGACGAAGGTAGTAATGATATTCCTGTGTGTAAGACACCAATGATAATTTTAAATGATAAAATGTAGCTAAAACGTCAAACAAATTGTAAACATTAGATCAGAATCAGAAAATTGTGTTCTTTGGACGTTACTTCATCGGGCATCATCACCCTCTTTTCATGCCTTCAAAATGGCAAAATCCTCTTCTGTGGAAGGACTTTGTGTTGGTCCACATCATTACCCTCTTTTCATGCCTTCAAAATGGCAAAATCGTCTTCTGTGGAAGGACTTATTTGTAAAAAAAAAAAAAAAAGTCATTCTTTGTACGTTGCTTATAGGCTTTTCGCCTTTTTACAACTTATTATCGTCTCTTTTAAGGCATCTGCATCTCTGTCGTACCTTTTAAAATATTCCAGTCAAGCTTTGATCATTCTTGGACTGGTTATATACATGCCAGTCAATTTAGCTTGGTATTATAAAAATCACTGTACCAAATGCTTAAATTCCATGAGCTGATTGTCTCATTTGGTACTTCGAGAGGGGAATATTTATTTCTGAGTGGTGTTATGATAATTAACAGATAAAATAGACAAGACAAACAATTTTTTGAAAGGCTTGTGGGTTGATATTAATTTTAAAAAAATGAAAGAATATGGATAATATGTCTATTTATACATCAGCTGCATGCTAGACGGATTCCCTTAGCTTCACCTCCAAGGTCAAGCTCTTCCTGTCAAGAAATGAAATAAGGGACCGACCATTTAACTTGAAAGGGGGGTGGGGGGTATGGTTTTTTTCTAAAAAAAATATTTTGGATCTGATTTTATGTGAAAAAAATACTTTGGCTGCCAAATTGCTGAAAAAAAAAATTCTGAAAGAGGCATTCTGCCCAAAAAAAATAATGTTAATTTTGAAAAAAAAATATTTTGTTGATACGCGTGAAAAAAAAAAAAAAATTTGTTTTTCTGTCTAGAAAAAAAAAACCATAACCCCCCTTCAGGTTTAATGGTTGGTCCCTAAACATATAATTTATNACCCCCCCCCCCCCCCAGAAATAAAAGAAAAGAAAAAAAACATTGGTGTTACAAAATGTCTTCGACCATTTTCAAGGCCAATAACTCCTCCTAAAATCAGTGGACCAACACGAAACTCAATCTTGTTCCGTATCCCATTATGGTAGAATTACACACCAAATTTTAGCTCAATATCATCAACGGTATAGAAAAAAGTGAGGAAAATTATATTTTACCTAAATATGAAAATTAGTGGATTAGAACCAATTTCTGCGTTTGCATCTATCGCCAATATTAATGACTAGTGACAAGTTAATATTTTTGTTCAGTATAGGCCTTTTCAAGAAATCATTTGATCCGCTCTTCTGTTTTGCAATTTAAATAAAACGAAACAGTTCCGGTTATCAACCCAACAAGGTAAGTGTTGTTCATGCTGAACACAGTTCATAACACTGTTATATCTTACTTGGCCATTGTTTACTGTGCAACTACAATAATTTCGTTAGAATTAAAATGTATTTAGTGATTAAGTTGTGTATTGTTAGTCAAGTGATAGTGTTTGTATCTCCATTTGATATGAGAGTTCCAATCTAGGAAAAGATAACAACACTTTTTGATAAGGGCTATAAGTAACTTCCCCGTATGTTCTTAAAAGAAAACTAGAAACTAGAGGACTCGGGGGGCTACTTACCAATAATTTTGGTAATACTCTGCCGATGGCCCAAGAAAAAAGGACCCTGTTTAAGACAGAAAATATGAAAAAAACACACCCTGTTAAAGACAGAACAGACAAAATACATACCCTGTTTAAGACTATACTTGCATTCAAAATCAACACCCTGCTTAAGAAAAAGATCCAGTGGAGCCTTTTATTGACATAGAATAAATCTTATATAGCTGGACACTAGTTTTAACTGTTGTTTTACATCTTCCAAATGGCCATGTGAAAATAATGACCCTGTTCAAGACAACAAGGGTGAAAAAGATACCCTGTTTAAGACAAACTGATTGCAAAAACATGACCCATTCCTGCGGCACACTCATACCACCTAGGTAATAGCAAGTAGCCCCCCCCCCCCCCGGGCTAGAGGATGACATGCCCAAGCGCAAGGTTGAATCAAATTGGAAATTGTTAGTAATATTTGTGTCTGTAAGACACATATGATGCCCCAGCTAAAAAAATGTTATTCTAGGTTGCACAGATTAACTATGTACCCTCTATTACTAAATCACCAAAAAATTAAAAGTTGAAAAATGTATATTTTTGGTAAAAAAATGAACCGAAATCAAAATACATCATCATGCACATCTTCAATATAGGTACAAATGAACTGCAAAATAAAAGCTTCCTAGCATCAAAACTATAGGAGGAGTTGTGTGGACAATCTGTGTACCCTCTATTAATAATTCACCCAATAAATGACTAAGTTCAACATTGTGTATTTTTTTTCCAAAAATGCATCAAAATCAAAATCCTTCCCACATGCACATCTTCAATATAAGTACAAATAATCTGCAAAATAAAAACTTCCTAGCATAAAAACTGTTGGAGGAGTTGCGTGGACAAACTATGTACCCCCCATTACTAAATCATCAAAAAATGACGAAGTTCAATAATGTATATTTTTAAGTTCAAAAAGTTGTGCGGACAAACTATGTACCCTCAATGAAAAATCACAAAAAATGACTAAGTTCAATAATGTATATTTTTGACAAAAATGCACCAAAATCAAAATCCTAATCACATGCACATCTTCAATATATGTACAAATGATCTGCAAAATAAAAAAATTTCTAGCATAAAAACTGTAGGAGAAATTGCGCGGACAAACCATGTACCCCCTCGGACGGACGGACGGACAAGGGTAAAACAATATGCCCCCCAACTTATCGTCCCGGGGGCATAAAAACTATGAGCAGAGTTCACTGATATATACTTCCCGCTTCCTATTTGATAATCAATCAAATCAAATTCTGAAATAGTAGATGCTACATTATGTCAAAAAGAGCTTGTGAAAGTTTCATAAAAATCTATTCAGTGGTTCAACGGGAGTAGCAAATAAGAGATGGGTACCCACTTGTAATGTAATGGCAAAAGTCCATTTGTTGCTATTGAAAACTTCAGAATTCAATTAAATCCAATTCTGGAGTAGGAAGTGCACATCTATATTCCGTCACAAAGAATATGTGGTTAAGGAAGAGTAGCGGATAAGAGACGGATACCCCCTTGTAATATATTGCTTAGTCCACGTTTTGCAATAGGAAACCCTGAAAATCAATAAAATCAAATTCTGAAACTTCATTATGCCACAAAGGCTGTATTGAAGACCTATTCAATGGTTAAGAAGGAGTAGCGGATAAGAGATGGATACCCCCTTGTAATGTAATGGCGAAGTCCATTTTTTTTGCTATGGGGAACCTTAATAAAGGGCTACGCCGAGCGCAGCATGATACGACCGCAGCATGTCGACCACTGAAATTTGAACCAGTGTAAACTAAAATGAATGTGGACACAGTAATTTGTTGGACACAGGACCTTGACACATAAATTATCTTGACACAAACTAGTGAAAATAAAAATTAGCCCTTTTAATCCTTTATTACTAGAATATTGTTAGAGCTTAGAAATTCTGTTGACTACCATCAAGAGAAATCCAAAGAAAAAACTCAGGTTGAAATCCAATGAAAAATAAAGATTTCACATATTTTGAAATATTGCAATTTGGCCCCTTTGACCCATTATTGCTTGGAAACTGAAGAGCAACGCAAAATATACTGCCATATTACTGAAAGCTTACAATGAGAACAATCCAAAGAAAAAAATCCCATCAAAATCTAATGAAAAATAAAGACTTCACATATTTCTAATAATTGCAATTTTGGCCCCTTTGACCCCTTATAGCTCGGAAACGGTAAGAGCTACACCAAATCCGTTGGCATACTACTAAAAGCTTACATTGAGAGGAATCCAAAGAAAAAAATTCCATCAAAATCTTATGTAAAATAAAGATTTTATTTATTTCTAAAAATTGCAATTTTAGCCCCTTTGACCCCTAATAGCTCACAAATGGTAAGAGCTACGCCAAATCCGTTGACATACTACTGAAAGAATTCAATGAGAGGAACTAAAGGGAAAAATCCCATTGAAATCGGATGAAAAATAAAAATTTTAGGTAATCCACATGTTTGCAATTTTTGCCCCATTAGGCTCCTCATACAATGCTGTCATTCGGTTACGCCGATAAATATGATCGTGAGGGATTTTAACGGCGGTTAAGCATTGAGAAGAGATCGTGAGGGATTTGGTGACACCATCGTGAGGGATTATTATCGAGAGAAATCTTACAAGGTCACATTTCATTTCAAAATATTTATATTTATTAGGGCAGTTATTCCCTTAAATATTTATGTCTGTCAAAATGGTGTAACTGTACCGAAATAAAAGTTTAAAAGTCTACAGTTTTTTCCACATTTACAAAAGGCGTCATCGTCATCAACATTTTCAAGGACTACAAAATGTAAACAAAGGCATATTTTTGCAAGATTGTAAAGATTTAGTCGATATTTATTAGCATTTTCATACAGAAATCATTACTACAATATTATGTGAAAAATACAAGCAAAAAAAGATTATTCCTAAAAAAGTGCAATTTCAGATCGTGAGGGATTACGTTACACCTTTTTATGATCGTGATGGATGATCGTTAGGGAGTACAAGCCGCTTGCCAAGATTTGATTAAGTTTGTGGGTGTGAATGTATAAATTATATGATAAATTTTGAAACTCTGTCTGCAAAAAATAATGACGTTCGAACGAGCATCTTATACTGGAATAAAAAGCGTAACAGGCACCAGAAGCTAAAACGGATGTTTAAAAAAAAGGGGAAAATGTTTTAGAGCGTTAAAACAAATAAAAATAATCAAACCACAAATATGTATAATAAGTTAAGTCTTTATATATATGGCAAACTAAATGTACAAAAACGCAAGCAAAAAGAACTAAATTAAAAAGGAAACTAGAAAACACGAGGGGACTTTATAAACATAAGTGGATGA
>MJUU01057796.1:44099-56041 GCA_002080025.1 Modiolus philippinarum | reverse complement strand
CTGGAAACATTCCTTTTACAGTTAACTTTTCCTGACAAGTTTCAAGAAAGGAGCATCTTTGAGGTAGACAAGTCGATGTCGACGACGTTCCTCTGGTTCCATTTGTTTTCTTTCCTTCAATAAATTCCCGCTTAGAACGGACAGGGACGGCGGTAAGTCGGGCGAGACACTAAATCCTGATCCCGGTTGCAGTTTTGTAGCATATCTAAGTATGTCGTCTCGGTCAATGAGGCTCGATAGACGTAAAATAACATAACGCTTGTCCTCTGTGCCCGATGGGAGTCTATGCACAGCCGTGATGAGTATAGACTTGCAGCGACCTCCCTCCATTTTAAGTGTGTTCTGTAGAAATTTCCTAACAATAATCTCCGTCACTTTTTGGTGTTTCTGCACCCAACATTTCATGTTTTAACCCTCTAATTATCACATTCCACTTACGTCCCAAGAGTTCTAGCTTAAGTCTTTCGTTACTTTCAACAATATTTTTTCTTCTACATTAGGCACAACTCGACCATGAATATTCTTCAAATCGTCGTGGATCATTTCCAACTGATTCTCAAGAACCCCTACTTTTTGTTCAGTCTCGGCTTGTCTTTCTTTCAATACCTCTACCTCCTTATTAATATGCATGTGTAGCTGTTCAAAACATTTACCAATGTCTTGAAAATTCTTACATTCATACTTAGACATTTTGACTTTTCTGACAGTTCAGGTTATGCAGAAAATAAATTAACGTATATGCATATGCAGAAAATAATTAACAGTAACTTCGGCATTTTGTTATTTATTACCACTGGGCCGATGCCTCTGCTGGTGGACTGTTAGTCCCCTAGGGTATTCACCACCCCCAGTAGTCAGTACTTCGGTGCTGACCCGAAAACCGACTTTTTTGAAACTTGCAAAATCTAAACTTTACAAAATGTTGTTTAAAACTAAGGAGTATCTCCCTCATGCATAGCTCTGTCCTTAACTGAATTTTGGCTTCTCTATTTGGATCCGTTTGGTAATTTGTTCTCCATCAGTTTTTACACCTTTCTCGGTTAAATGACTTCCAAATGTTTTGGTTTAATCTGCTCTGATGAGACATAAATTGTCGAAATGTGCATATGCAGAAAAAAATTAACAGTTACTTCGGCATCTTGTTATTTATGGAACGTAAACAAATACAACTGGTCCGCCCGGCGGGAAAAAGAACAAAGGACAGTTCAAAAATATTGATTAAACAGGAATAAATTGAATTAAAGTCACCTCAAAAAATGCCCGTAGATCTTTCAGGAATCCTTCATAAATCACAATCCGTAAATTTTTAAAGTTATTTCATAAGTTAAATGCAGTTATTTTTATAAGACCGCAAAAAAATTGAGGTCGTATAATGGTATGGTGCTGTCGTTGTCGTTGACATGATATGTTTTCACATTGGTTTGTGCCTCTCCACACTCATTGTGTAGAAAGATCGAGCCATTTAGCTCTTCTATTACCTCAGCAGCGAGGTTTACTGCCATATTTTCCCAACACTGAAGTTATGGCCTAGCAAATAACAAAAAAGAAAAACAAAAATATTCATAAACAGTGTCAATAACGCACAATTATTAGATTATTAATGGGACCGTGGAAAGGTGATTTTTGGAGTTTATCCGGGTTGCTTTGTTGGTTATAACGGAAGTTTCTGTGGTATTCCATGCAGTGTATTGTTTATTTGCTGCAACTAGAAAAGATTTGACACCTTTTCTAGTTGCAGCAAATAAACAATACACTGCATGGAATACAGTCAAATGTTGGTAAACAAGTTTGTTCCTACGGTGAAAACCGTAGGGAACAGGTAGTATTGACCCGATGTCGTTTAGGACACACATAGTTTTATATTAGTGATGACCGACCTGAATGTGTAGATGTTGCTAATATCAGGCGTGATTTTTATTCTGCTGATTGCAATCAATTTATTTAACAAGATTTAAACAGATTTATCTGAAATTTTCTAATATTGTAATAGTTAAACTAACACTTATTCTATTATGTTTTTAATATTTCACACATATTTTAACTTGTATAAAGCTATATGGTTTTATATTAATATTTTTTATTTATTTATTATAATCGTTACATATACTTAACAGTTCTTGCCAAGATATGGCTGAAATAGTGCTGGAGTTGGCGTAAAACATCAATCAATCAATCGATCAATCTAGTTGCAGTAATCATTTCTTTAAACTTAGATGTGTAACAACGGCAGTAGAGTACCGAAGAAACTAGGGAAGCGAAGACCACAAAAATCGAAGTCCAAAGACATGGCAAAAGCGGCAACAGAGAAACAAAGACAAAACAAGGACGTTTGACAGCTACAATCCCCGGAAATAGAAAGACGACATTAAGAAGTAAGGCACTCATAGTGTGGACTCCCATGAAAACCGGGAGTGACATCAGGTGCTCCGGAAGGGTAAGCATTTCCTGTTCTAGCGGCACCCGCTATACAATAAGTTTGGTACTGACAGTTTAACTTGTTTTGAAAAAAAGTGTTGCAAAATATCTTGTAGCTTGCCATTAAAAAAATTCTTGTAGCAATGCTAGATTTACAGGGTGTGAAATTCACACTTCAGTTGTTGTTTTGTAACATGACACCAATGTTGCCTATGATAATGAACATTTGCACGGCAGTTTAATAATACAAAATTGACAACCCTTTATTTTTGTTTGTTTATCTGGACAGTCAAGTGCAAGTCTTTCACTTTGATAAACCAAAACGGATGTTGATGTAATTTCAATAATGTTGTGCTTTAAATGATTCTCCAAATGTCTAAAATTGCAAAATTTTGAAACCATCTGTACATCATTATTAAACAAAGCAATAATGCAATGTGCAATATTGGTTGGAGTAAGTGCAATGTTAGAATTACAGTTTGTGGTAGTTCCAGGTTCAAAGTTTGTTAAATCATTAGCTGATAAAGGGAGATAATAATCATGTTGGTATGTTACTGCAAAGTCATCAGGTAAATCTAAGACTTATCTGGTACAGGTAAAGACATCATTTTATAGAGACGTAAAGGGTATTCATTAGCAGAAACAGGAAAACGTAGTGTTAAATACAGTTTAGAGTGATTTCTGGTAAACATAAAATTAGAAGTTATGTAACAACTGCAGTAGAATACCGAAGGAACAAGGGAAGCGATGACTACAAAAATCGAAGTCCAAAGACACGGCAAAAACGGTAACAGATAAAAACAAAGACAAAACAAGGACGTGAGACAGCTACAATGCACGGAAATAAAAAAAANCGGGAGTGGCATCAGGTGCTCCAGAAGGGTAAGCATGTCCTGCTCCGCTAGCGGCACCCGTCACACTATCAGTGAGTCAATCCAGGGTTGAGTCAAATCCGATTATGTCAAATCCGTGAAGACGTGTAACAGTATTAAGGGTGAAGTTGTGTCCCCGATAGCTTTTAGTTAAGATTCCTTGAATCTTGTGCAATGCATGGGTTAGGATGTACTTAGGCAACAATAAAGGAGAAATCCTCACTTCTACCAAACTCTGGATGGCTGCTTGCATCTGGCTCAAGTTGTTTTGCAATAAGTTGCCTTTGTTAGTAATGGTTATTAAGATTCTGGACATTTTAATCATTAATTGCTGTAATGATAACAGAATTTGCAATTCTGGACATTTTAATCATTAATTGCTGTAATGATAACAGAGAATTTTGCAAATAATTTCTTAATATTTTGGATACATCTGCATTTGACTGAATTCCATTCATAAGATTTGTTGTGAGATTATCTACTAGTTCCATAAATGATGGCAAATGGTCACCATTTTGATGTAGGATTTTTGCCATTTATTGCGTTCTTTTATTTAAAATATTTATGTGTTTTGAAAAGTTCCACATCTCCCATTGTCGCAGTTCCAAATAAACGTTTGGCTAATGAGCCAATAAATGGAAGAAGGGAACGTTCACTGCGAGTATCCAAAATTTTGGTTTGTGGAATTAAAGCATGCATTGCGAGTACAGTTTTTCTAAACTGAATTCCTGTGCTTTGAGGTAAATAGTTAATGAAATTAATAACATTATTAAATGTCTCGCATTCATGAGTGTTTGTTGTACAAAATGATACATTTGAGAACTGAATTACTGGTGGTAGTTCAATACGGAATATATGAAGCTATGATTCTCTTGTTAGATGAAGATGCACCCCGAGGGAACCCCGGGATATAGAAATAGTACCTAGTATCTCCGGCTTGCGAGGTATGACCCCTCCTAAACGGGGCTGACCCCGAGGGAACCCCGGGATATAGAAATAGGACCCATTCCGTGGTTGTGCTGGATTAATAAATACACAACCCATCTTTCGGATGGGTTGTAAACTCAGGTCCAGGTGTTGGAAGAAATGCCACGCTTCCTGCACGTTAAAGACCCCTTGTAGCACGCTCTTTTTTGAGTGGTCCGTAGGTGATCGGCTCTTTGCACAATGTCGGTTTGGTCTTTTATCCTTGCATCAACAGTTACAAAAATGAAAACCATTAGGAAGGTGATGAGAAGACCTTGCTTGGAGGCCATATATAAGATGTGTTTATTGTCAGTGTAAAATTATGTCAGGGCTTAACATACAATCGAGCACTAATAACAAAATGACATCAACACATCTATGTTGTAACAAAATACCGAAGTTGCTGTTAACTGTTTATCAGAATTTGAAGAAAAAAAATATATATAAAAAGTACCTAAATGATTAGGATGTGCACTAAGTGGCTACCAACAGTTTATCTTTTTATACATCAAAACCAACTTACAGCAAAAATAATTTAACGACCGAACATTGTATAAAAATGCATACGAGTACATTGAACTATGTCACAATTGTCATTTTATGTGCGGGTATATGTATGTTTGTGCTCTGAAAAAACATAACATGCCATGGGCTGAAATCACTTTCCGTGCACCCATCCCCCCACTTCCCATCTAGACCGGTTTTTCAGTCCTTCTATATCCCTCTTCAAAATAGCATGTTAACACGAACATAACCTGCACGCATAGACAGTATAGGGCCACTTTTATAGTACACCGCGAAAAATTCTTGTATTTTCGTTTTAACCTAAGTTTCATCTTTTAAGCTCCATAATTATCTAATGAAAAGTAATATGTAGTGAAATTTGGTACCAAATTAAAGCTAATTTAATATCCTTTACAATGAACTCAAGTTTGGGCACTTTACGCCATTTTTATGATCTGGGGATACAAAAAATGTACCCCTCCCCCTGCAAAAAATAGCGAAAATGACAATTTTAGGCTGTCAATTCCTTTCAGATAAACAACCCTCGTCATTTGATCTAGTTTTTATGCCTAACTTATCTGTTGTGATACAATGTTGGAAAATAAAACCATTAATGTCCACAAAATTTTGATTTTCGGTATAAAATTTTCGAAAAATTGGAATTTTCGGAATTTTAGATTTTTTCACAATGTCGACTTTCTCACTTTATGGTCGTAAAAATCTGAATATATGTTTAATAATTGCCGATGTAATAATGATTTATGATATGTTAGCAACAAATCGTGTGCAAACATTTTAGTTTCAGACGTCTTATAGGTTCAGAAATGTCAAAATTAGCACCCCCCCCCTAAAAATTAAGGGAAAATATTAAATATATAGGCTCTAAATGATTAAAGAATAATGTTTTATTGGAATTCTACTGTGTATTTCACTAAAGCTGACATGCAGAAGATCATTTAAGCACATTTAAACCTTTTAAGAGGTCTCTTTTTTATTCTTCTGCTCGAAAGTGTATGCAAAATGGGAATTTTCCGTTTTTCAGAATTTCTGCTGTTTTGACATTGATATGCAAATACTTCATGAAATTGATATATAACTTGAAAATGTTGATTAGATATCCTTTCATTATATCTAAGCCATAAAGAATAATTACAATCTCATAAATTACAAATATATAACCCCTTACCACAAATATTCAACACAATTTATTTCATTTTATTCAGCTTGAAAAGCTTAAACATTGTATAAAGGTCCAATTACATATCATATCAAATACAAAAATACATAGAGACTCCCATATATCATAAATAAGATCATGTGTGTGGTTTATGGGCAGTAATACAACAATTGAACTTTGAATTTTGTAAAATTCCGAAATGCTAAAAAAAATCCCATTTTTCATGAAAAGCGCCCAAAATATATACAATTTTCCCATACTTTGGCGTTAAAATTGCATATAGCCATATATAAAATGCATTTTTTAAAAGAAAGTAAAACATTGGTATGTTTTGTTCATATAAATGTACAGACATACATATTCTGGGGATTTTTAAGCATCATTTTCCTGGGTAGGGGTAAAATTTTCGGTATTTAGAGTCACATTGAACACCTCTTGTTCTTCTTAACATTGTTTTTATATCGGTTAGAACAATGAATTGGCATATCTGCATATAAATCCTTCAGATTTGCCACATATGACTATTTAAAAGTGAATTTTGGACAAATCTGAAATGCTGAAAATTAACATTTTTCATCAGTTCTGTACAAAATATTGAGTTTAAGCTGACAAGTGGGACATGGAATGAAAAATCTTGATAGAGATTTAGAAACATTGTTATATTCAATGCAGATTTTGTGTGTTTTGGTTATTTTTATGCAAATATAGTTAAAAAAATGACTATCATAGGGAAAATTTGTTGGGGTAAGGGTAGGTTTTTCGGTATTTAGAGTCACATTAAACTCTCCTTTTTTCTAAACAGTGTTTTAAGACAACTAATGTATCGCTTGGATGTTTTTATGCAACTTCGGTATATTTTGTATTTAGAACAATTAAATGGCATAGTTGCAGATGAAACCTCCAGATTTGACATATATTAGATTTTACAATGACTTCGGAGAAATCTGAAATGTTGAAAATTCCCATTTTTCATTAGTTTGGGCCAAATATTGAGTTTAAGTCAATAAATGGCTGTTCAAATACCGAATCATGATGTAATTCATGCAACATTGTCATATATAACACACATTTTCGTGTTGTAGTTATGTTTATGCGAACTTAGACGAAAAATTGACAATTTTAGGGGAAAATGTGTTGGGGTAAGGGTAAGATTCTCTGTATTCAGAGTCACATTAAACACCCCTTGATATTCTAAACACTGTTTTAAGACAAGTCATGTATTGCTAAGAACAATTAATTAGCATATCTGCAGATATATCATCCAGATTTGCCATATATAACGGGTTAACAGTGAACTTTGGCCAAATCTGAAATATTGAAAAATCCCATTTTTCATCAATTTCGGTTTAATTCAACAAATGGCTGTTAAATCACCAAATCAGGATATAATTTACGCAACATTGTCATATTCAACACAAATTTAGCGTGTTTGTTGCGAACATAGACAAAAAATTCACAATTGAAGGAAAATTTGTTGGGGCGGGGTAAGATTTTCGGTATTTTGAGTCACATTAAACACTTCTTGTTTTTTTAACAATGTTTTCAGACAACTAATGTATCGCTTAGAACAATTAATCGGCATATCTGCAGATATATCATCCAGATTTGCCATATATAACGGGTTAACAGTGAATTTTGACCAAATCTGAAATGTTGAAAAATCCCATTTTTCATCAATTTCGGGCACAATATTAAGCTTAAGTCAACAAATGGCTGTTAAATTACCAAATCGTTATGTAATTCATGCAACATTGTCATATTCAACACACATTTTGCGTGTTTGAGTTAATTTGTTGCGAACATAGACAAAAAATTGACAATTTTAAGGAAATGTGTTGGGGTAGGGGTAAGATTTTCGGTATTTTGAGTCACATCAAATCTTTCCTGTTTTTCTCAACAATGTTTTCAGACAATTCATGTATCGCTTAGAACAATTAATTGGCATATCTGCAGATATATCCCCCCAGATTTGGCATATATAACGATTTAACAGTGAAATTTAGGCAAATCTGAAATGTTGAAAATTCCCATTTTTCATCAATTTTAGGCAAAATACTGAATTTGAGTCAACAAATGGCTGTAAAAATAAGAAATCATGGTATAATTTATGAAACATTGTCATACTCAACACACATTTTGCGTGTTCTTGTTAATTTTATGCTTACATAGACAAAAAATTGACAATTTTACAGTAAATTTGTTGGGGTAGGGGTAAGAATTATTGATGTATGATGTTTATACTACATAAGAATGGCCATTATTTGTAATAGTTGTAAAGCACATATAATAAGCTTTCGTTTGATACCTACTTGAGATGATATTTGATTACTTTAAATTAATATTGGGCAAAAGAATGACAAAACTTTGTCAAAATCGGAAATATTCAAAGATCCATTTATTTGGTCTATTTGAAAATAAAACTTTGTTCATTAAAAATATGTTAACATCATGTTAACATGTTTTATATTCAAGAAAATAGATTGAAAAACTAAAAACAATTTTCAGAAATGGGAATCGAGATGCACTTCGGGTTCTTCAGACCATCAAACTTACGCAATTTCAATGAAATTCCTAAATTTTCTTCAATATTTCTTAGGGGTAGAAGTACGTTTAATGGCGCTATGGAACGTATTGGGCATAGAAATTGTAAAAATTTGGGTTTTTTGTAAAGCTTACACAATAAGCAATCATTTGATGCATCGTTTTTATAACTAGGAAGCATTTTGTCAACATTTTGAAGCAACTGAAAGAAAAACTTGAACGAAAAACGAAATTTTTCCTAAATTTCGGTAGGTGGGTCTAAAAATGGGCCCTATTCCAACAGTGCGTGCAGGTTATGCTCGTGTTAACATGTTTTATTTAGAAGAGGGGATGTATGCGGACTGACAAAAAAAATGGGTGGCGTTGGGAAGTGGGGGTGCACGGGGGGGGGGGGGGGTTATTCCAGCCCATGGACTATAATGACCTGTATATAAACTTTGCACGAGTATCTGATGCATTTTGAATGCTTGAATATGAGTACTTTATTTTTACAAATTACATATTTGAGTGCTTTGTGAACTGTTGAATTTTCTGACATATATCAGTATCTGTGTTCATATACTAAGTAATTTTTTATTTAAAGTGAAACTACACCTTTTTTCCATAATTACATATGTGGTAAAGAATGTTATTCTATATCAATTGAATATGAGTTTTTGTATTATAATTTTCTGAAATCTGGATCACTTCCGGTATCTCAATACGTCATAGATACTTTAACCACGTGTTAATCACATGATTGCTTTTGAACCGTTTGATTGGACATAAAATTCGTATCATTAACCATACTGTTTAAGATCACTACGATGTATCAACTATGCAATTGAAAGTGTGCATTCAAACAGGGACTATACATTACAGGGATATGTCACTTCGATAAAAACTAAATTAACCTGGACATACGTACGGAGCTAGTAGTCAATTCAAAGTCGCGTAGTTTCGTATTTTAATAAGTTGAATTAAACCAAAAGCATGTTTAATTGTTTTAGATTTTTGCACGTCATTTTTTTTAAAATTAAACAAATGAAGAAGAAATGAAAACCCAGAAATATTGTATCAAAACACAAGCCATTTTTGTGTTTTAAAACTTCCGTTACTTCAACCCATTATCAATGAAAATATTGCCATCGGTCTTCAAGCTGTGAACAAATGCCTAAAAATTACTACTAATCTTACTAAAATGCAACAGGTACATAGTAGGGATATTGAATTTAACAAAAAATATTAAATGGGTGATATAGGACCAACAAAAAATGAGTGATGCGATGCGTGTGGCACGAACGTATGTCGACACGCTCGAAATAAACACTTACTTCAAGCCCTGAAAAATGCCTATAAAATTACAAATCTTACTTTAAAAAGACAACAGGTACACAGTAGGGACATAGGATTAAAGAAAAAATGTAAAATAGATGCTATAGGACCAATAAGAAATGAGTGATGTAATGCATATGGCATGAATGTTGTCAACACATTTGAAATAAACACAAACTTCAAGCCCTGAAGAAGATGCCTAAAATGTTAACAATCCCATAAAAAGCAAAAGGTACACAGTAGGGACATTGATTTTTAGAAAATATGTTAAATTAATGCTTTATGACCAGGCAAAATTAAGTGATGAAAGGTACAAGCAATGCATGTAGAACGGGTTTTGCAACCAAACGACCCTGATATGAAGAACACCTCAGCTTTGAAACTATTATACCCGTATATGGCCATTTACACGCTCAAAATCGAATTATTTACAACTCTTAGTTTAAGTGCTATGTTTTAGGAACTATGGTTTACTTTATAGCTGTTTTTATATTCCAAAAATCACCGAAATCGTAATTCGAAATTGAACCCACGCTATCTCGATGGCGCCAATAATTACAGGTCCGGATACGGATACGAATTAATTCAGGACCGTCCGAGTTCAAAATGACAATTTACATAGACGTAACTAGAAGTGTCTTATCCCTGTAATGTATAGTCCCTGATTCAAAATGCAGTTACAAAAAACTTCGTTTTATTCCCTTTTTGCATATTATTCATTTATCTACTTTAAATATCCACAATGATGCATCCGAAATGTCTACAAAATCCCAGATTCCAAATGTTATTTTCTTCGTCTGTATTTAAAAGATGGAATTTGTTGCCATAAAATAATTACACAAAATTTGTAACAAAAAACACCAGGTAACATTTCTGATATTGCCTCGGGCGTTTGAAACCTTTAATGTAAACGGTCACCAATAGTCGTTTATTGCTACTTTCGTTAATTGGATAATAGGTCACATGTCACCTTGCAGGTGTGAAAAACATTGATGATTTGAGAGAAATCATTTACCTGTGATGTTTCTGAATAAAATGAAATACACATCGAGTCGATGAAAACAGAAAATAAATAAATAAATAGAACTTTATAGAAGAATTAAAATAGATAAGAACTAGCTAATTTTCAACATGCAATTTTTAATCAAAATGTCCTTGATTAAAAAAAAAATCAGACTTTGCTCACGAAAATTCTCTTTTGAACTGAACGAAATTTCTAAGCTTTGATGAGAGGATAGGACTGGTAAATAAGATGAAAATCGTATCGATAACCAAAATCGTCTTTGCATTCTGTATTTTTGACCGATTACAGACCACAAAATCAAAATAAAATCTGTCAATTTAGTAATGTTTTGTTTGCATGTTTTCACGAAGAGCGTCTTCTACTAGAAACTATTGTGCCCTCGATTTTGTAACATTTCGATCGCCTATCAATGTATTCGTTTTATTTTATTTTTTTACAAGTTTACAAAGACAACGTATGGTAGCTTCTCCACTACCTAAAGGTTTTGTGAATTATTTCACAGAAACAAACATCAATTGACTGTCGGTATCCAGAATGACTTAGTTGTGTATTCAAATCATGTGCCACCTGGCAGGCACACAAATCACGTGTCACCTGGCAGACAAACAACGTGTAAAACAGACAGTACACCCATTTAATGACAATTCAATAACTCTCTTGTATTTAGGGGACGACCATTTGATTTTCAGGGGAGGGCTTGGGCGATTTTGCATAGAATATTTATTTTCACAAAAATCTCCGACAAATTATTTATTTTCACTAAATGTCATATCAAATTATTTATTTGCATTTGCAACAAAAAATTTATTCTGCAAATCGAAATTAAATTATTTATTTTCGTGGTAAGTCGGATTATAATATTTATTTTCACTGGCATTAAGATTTAATTAGTAAAATGTTAAAAAAAAACGTATGCAAAAATGGGATTTTACATCGTGCACATTACAGCTGTTGTATATTTCTATGCCGCTTTTACAGCCTACAGCCTTTATGCAGTTTTCTTGTAAATCAACAAAGCAAGCTATGCATTACCAGATCGTTGTAAACTAGAACATATTTTAATACACCTGACTCTAATTTTATTGGACATAAGATGCAACTACGACCAGTTTGCCAAAAGTTGTTTTTT
>MJUU01057796.1:14372-32485 GCA_002080025.1 Modiolus philippinarum | reverse complement strand
TGCGGTAAAAACCTTAGGGAGCAAGTAGTGTTGACCCGATGTCGTATTGGACACACTAGAACAACACATATTTTTATCCTCAACAGTGATGATTGACCCGAATGTATTGCATGCAATTGTCCTTATACAATTCAACATGTTTTAATTGACTGTGTAGATGTTGCCGATATCAGGCGTGATTTTTATTCTGCTGATTGTCTTAAAGACCTATTTACAAATGTCGCTGGCGACAAAATTGTTCAATTTTTAAAAGCAATCAATTTATTTATTAAGATTTAAATGGATTTATCTTAAGTTCTAATATTGTAACAGTTAAACTGACTGATTGATTGATTGTTGTTTAACGCCAACTTTAGCAATATTTCAGCTATATCGTGACATGAACTGTTGATATTAGTACTAAATATACAAGTTAAAAAAGTCACTTAAAACATATTGCTATGTACAGATAAAAAGGATTTCTAAAAGATAAAACTATATTATAGATAATTTAAGATACAGTTAAACTGATATTTCTCCTAAAATATTTTTTTTATATTTTACACTTTTGTTTTTACTTGTAAAAAGCTTTAATAGTTTTACATTGATATTTTATATATTTATTATAATCGTTCAACTTACTTAACAGTTCTCGCCACAATATAGCTAAAATATTGCTGAAGTCGGCGAAAACATCAATCAATCAATCAATACAAATGTCGATGGCGACAAAATTGATCAATTTGTAAAAGCAATCAATTTATTCAATGAAATTTAAACGGATTTATCTTAAATTTTCTAATATTGTAATAGTTAAACTAACACTTCTTGTTTTTTGTTTTTAATATTTTACACATATTTTTTACTTGTATAAAGCTATATGGTTTTATATTGATATTTTTATTTATTTAAATTGTTCGTTCAATATTCAACAGTTCTCGCCACGATATAGCTGAAATATTGCTGAAGTTGGCGTAAAACATCAATCAATCAATCAAACATTGTCAAGGAAAAAATATTAAAAAAAAAACAAAAAAAAAAAAAACAATAATAGTAACTTCAACATAAAAAAATTATAATAATTCTAAATTTGACTAGGGCGCAGATGTTGCTTTGTGTACAGTTTTTACTTTGCAAAGACAGACAAAAGTCGCAGAGGTCTAGAGGTCTAGATAATTATCGGCCATTTCTTCGAAAATGGAGCAATGAACCATAAAAATAGTATAAATTGATTCAAAAAGCTTTAAACATTTGTATTTCTTTTATAATTTTGTTTTTACCTGGACACTGATGGCTTTCAAATATTTGCCCAAAGGCAAAGCAGATCGCACACTCCGAACACATGAAGAAATTCCCCATTGTGGATTCTGTTTACACCACGTTTTTCACTAGTACACACGGCACTCTGTTCTGGATGTTCTCGCATACTGTTCTGGTGTACTTAATTGACTAGAACATGTTCTGAATGTCTAGAACTGACGAAAGAAATACACCCTTTTATAGTGGGCATAGCAAAATATGTGGTGTACTTTTATAAGTTCCGAAAAGAACTCTGCTGTGTTTCAGTTTTGTGTATTCTAGGCGCCGTATTTAAAATAACTATTTTCAAATTGTCACTGATTTCTTTAGATATAAAAGTACTATGTTTTTGGTAAATTAAAGGCAATACACTAAGACAACACGTAGTTTCATTCGGTGTTCGTCGCCATCGGCTCAGTTTAAGTAAACAACGTATGAATAATCTATTAATATTTTATTGCTAGTACAATTTGAGCTCAATACAAAATGTTTCGACGACTTACAAATGTTTTCATCTGTATTTTAGGAGAGCAACACACTAGTTCTGTGCATAATATCCAACATACATTTTGAGAATTTCATTTGGAAAGTCATTTCCCGCATATTTATGAAATAAGTAAGCACTAAGAAAACTGCAAATGAAACAGACTTCGGAAGTATCTTCACGCACGACACGGCTACAAAACATATGTAAATACATAAAGCATGATTTTAATGATTTAATAAGTTGTAGAAATGGTCATATGCATAAACTAAACCTCACAGACAATGATGGTGTAGAAAGAAAGGAAAAAAGTCATTCACTTGATAAGGTAAAGAAACAAAACTTAGAGGAGGATGGAGAATAATAGGATTTTGCATAAGGTCAGATTAAAGATTGGGCTATCTTTCACAAGTGTAAGAAATTTCGTCTTTTCTCGAGTGGAGCGTAGCGGAACGAGAGGAAAAGACGTAGAATTTCTTACACGAGTGAAAGATATCCCGATCTTTCATTTTGACAGAATGCAAGTTCCTATTTCTTCCGTAAAACACGGATAGAAATGTCTAGAAACTTATACCGTGTGAACAGCGTTGTCGCCATTTGAGTGTTCCTAACATTATGACGTCATGTGTTTTATGACGTTTAGTCATCGTTATTATTGTTGTATCACAAAAATCAACACGTCTGGTTGGTCATTTACCGGTGTGAGATGAGGTCGCGTGCATCGATCTTTCATGGGTCATCTCTCACTGTAAACCACCATTTACGGAAGAATTAGGAGTTCTGTGAAGGTTACGGTTAGTGAGGACACCTGACCCCAAAAATAATTCCGAATTCAAAATGGCTATTTTTTAAATATATTACTGTTGAATATATACCCGTTCTTTGGTATAAATATTGGACCACCTTTCCAGGCGTTTTTCTGAGATAAATGGGTCAAAGTTACCTCCCCCTGAATGATGGTCCGAATTCCCATTTACCCCCCTTTTGACCATATAAAAAACCAGTTGTACATTTGTTAGGGTTATAAGTCGTTGTTGTTTTAAAGGTATTTCTAGAAATATATCCACTTCTGTCAATTATTTTTGCTTATATTCCCAATTGTGTGCACATTGAGGTTAGATTTTTTATCACTTTTTGCCCCCTGGAGGGACATAAATAGTGAAATTCAGAAAAACTTCCGAATTCAAAATTTCATTTTTTTACTGAATTATATACCTTTATACAATATCTTCAAAATATAAAAAAATCAGGATAACAAACCAGGTTTTTAAGTGAACTACAAGCATCCAAAGTTGACAACATTGCCCTCCTCCCCTCAAAAAATTTTGCCCTCACTAGAACAAAAACCAGAAGTGATGTCACTAGCTGTGCTTGTGGCACAAATACCAAACTAAAATAGTCATATGACAGCAAACGGTCTTCAGTTGACTAGAACAAGAAGTTGTAGGTTCATGTCAAACCGGAAGTGGATACTTTCTTACCTACTGTTATCATAAATACCAAAATTTCATCTACATATTCAACCGCCGTGCGCGGTCCCGGCTTATGAATAGGCCCGCAGCATCCTCTGAGCTTGGAGTATGAGTCTTCCTAACAGAGGCGACACGTTTGCCGTGTGTCGAGACCCGTGTCGATGGTTGACGGGATCCTGGTGGGTGCGAGCCTGTGTTCAGACTCCTGCTTCGGCCATAAAATATGGGCTGAGAATACAGGATCAATATCTTACTTTGGCTCTGCTATCATCTAAACGGGAGGTCGGATTGGCCCGGTCCGATCAATCGGCTGGTCACGCCAAGCCCTCCAGTATATCTTTCAAACTTGAGTTTAAGTTAACTAGTGTAACATTTTTGTCTTGATTTAAACCACCAAAACAGTGTAGGGATACTGGAGAAGGCTCATGTGTCAATCAAGTAGTACGCTTTCCATCAGTGCCTGGTGGTTACGCTCCACTTGAGTATACCATCTTTGGAACACTTGATACTTTCTGGTGGAGATCCCTAGAATCAAAGTATCGCCCCTGTTGGCACTCCGTGGTGGGTGGGTGACATAAGTGGTGAAATCTCCTTTCTTTCTTCATGGCACAACAAACCCCTCAAAACCAACCAGTTCCAAATAGAAAAAGAAAAGTAGACAATTCTATTCAAGAAGTTGAAGATAACAGTTGGACAAAATTTATTGTGTTGACTGGATCATCTGATAAGCAAATATCAAAAATCAATCCATTTGCTATCCAAAAGACCATCCAAGCATCGCTGGATCAGTAAAAAACGTCTCCAGAATGCGATCAGGTGACTTACTAATTGAAGCTTCTTCCAAAACTCAGAGCCAAAATTTACTAAAAATAACTAAAATTTTAGAATTCGGCATCTCCCCATAGAACTCTTAATAGCAGTCGTGGTATTATGAGAGACAGCAGTCAGTATCTTTCAGATGTTAGCGATGAGGAAATTTGTGACGAATTATCATCACAAGGCGTTACAAAAGTACAAAGATTTATTTCGAAAAAATCAGGAAGCGCTGTTAATCTTAATACTTTTCTTTTAACCTTCAATAGTCAAATTCCTCCACCATCATTGAAAATTGGCCCCTTTGGTGTAAAGGTTGACAAATTCCTACCAAACCCAGTTAGATGTTTCACTTGCCAAAAGTTTGGTCACGGCACCAAACAGTGTAGGGGCAAGTTGAAATGTTTTAAATGTGGAGAGGAGGGACACCAGGGCACCGAATGTGGTAATGCACAGAAATGTGCAAACTGCAGCGGTGCGCATATGGCCTCCTCACGGGATGCCCCCTTTATACCAAGGAAAAGGAAATTCTAAAACTTAAAACGGAGAAAAACATTTCATACAAAGATGCACGTCAACGAATTTCCTCATCAAATACATCCTCAACAGCAACATCCACATATGCAGACAAAGTTAAAAAACCTCACTCTTTCTCGCATGTGGAAACCCAAACAAATTATACTTGGCCAATTGACACTCAAATTCCAAGGCCATTATCAGTAAAAACTGTACCGAAAGAAAAAAAAATCATCACTCCATCAAAATTTAAAAAAGCTTCAAATTCAACAAAGTCAACACAATCATCGCAATCAACACAATCTTTGTCCAAATCTCCTTCAAAAGTTCAATCATCTTCTAAAAACATAAATTTAAAGACTGGCCCTAAAATTACTAAAGCCAACGACCAAAAATCAGCAGAATGTTCGCCTACTGCAGAAAATAAAAAACCACCTAGAAGTGCAAATAGCCACTCGAAAAGTCCAACCCTGCTATTAGCACTTCTAACAGATATGAAAGCCTGTCTTCAGACGAAGACACTGGTAAACCTAAAAAACCTGGTCCACGCCCCAGACCGTATTGGGACGTAAGCATTTGGGGAACATTCGAAGACCAGATGGATACAGACACGGAAAATAACATCGAAAATGAACGACCACACAGTAGGTCTTCGTCTGTTAGTGGATCATCGTCTCGTCATCCTTCAGTTTCCCGAAAGGAAAATATCTCACCAATATGACTAAAATGAACAATATACTTCAGTGGAATTGCCGAGGTTTTAAGATAAATTTTATTGAAATACTTTATTAATTCAGTCTTTTAATCCTGCGGCATTTTGTCTTCAGGAAACGCACCTAAAGAAAAGTGATACGTTCAATGTAAAGAACTACTCCCTCTACAGCACTTATGTACCTGAGAATGAACGAGCTGTTGGCGGCTCAACCATTCTCGTCAACAATAATATTGTCCACAGTACTGTAGTTCTAAATACCGATCTTCAGGCTGTTGCAGTGAGAATATCTTTAGATAAAACGATCACATTATGTTCTGTATACTTACCACCAAATTTCAACCCCAGTCTAAGTCAACTTAAAAACTTGACTGACCAACTGCCCGCCCCATTTTTAATAATGGGTGATTTCAATGCACATAATCCATTGTGGGGCAGTTCTGCTTTGAATGACAAAGGTAAAAAGATTGAAGCCATAATGTCGCAGGAAGGTTTATGCATCTTTAATGACGGTTCAAATACTTATTTACATCCTGGAAATGGGACTTACTCAGCTATAGACCTAACTATAACTGCCCCATCTCTACTGTTGGACTTCTCCTGGAAAGTACACGACGACTTATGTAGTAGTGATCACTTTCCGATCATTCTTCAACATCTTTATTCTACTAACAGGGGAAAAGCCTCAGCGCTTTAAATTTGATAAAGCTGATTGGTCACTCTATGAAAATTTATGTAGAGAAGAATTGAAATCTGAATTGTTTGAAGATGTTCTTGATCCCTTAAGTCTTTTCAGTGAAAAAATACTTTCCATTGCAGATAAATCTATACCGAAAACTTCGGCAAACCCAAACCGTCCTGGGAAACCCTGGTATGACGATGACTGTGATGATGCTCTGATAAATCGTAAAAAGGCAGAGCAACTTTTGAATAAACATCCAACGACGGACAATCTTGGGAATTTTCGCGTTTTTCGTGCAAAAGCTCGAAGAACCTTTAAACAAAGAAGACGCACTTCTTGGCGCAACTTCGTCTCGAAATTAAATTGCCACACCCCTATGAACAAAGTATTGAATATGGTACAAAAAATCAAAGGTAAATATAGGAAAGCTAATGTCCATCACATCAAAAACGGACAAGATATTTTAACATCTGAAAAAGATATTGCAAATAAAATTGGAGAAACTTTTGAGAAACGTTCTTCTTCTAAAAATCTAGGACCCACATTCCAGAGAATTAAAGAACAAAAGGAACGAAACAAACTTAACTTTAAATCTAAAAATACAGAGGAATACAACAGATTTTTTTCGATGGATGAATTCAAACAATCCTTGGATAAGGCACATGACACGGCATGTGGCCCTGACGATATCCATTATCAACTCATCAAGCATCTTCCTTTAACAACTCTGGAAATTCTTTTAAACCTTTTAAATAATATTTGGGAAACAGGGAAACTACCACCTATGTGGAAACAAGCAACTATAGTACCTATTCCAAAACCGGGTAAAGATCATTCCGAACCATCTAATTACAGACCACTAGCATTAACCAGCTGTGTCTGTAAGACAATGGAACGGATGATAAACAACCGTCTTGTTTGGTATCTCGAATCGAACAATCTTCTGTCGAACATCCAAAATCGATTTCGACAAGGTCGTACAACAATAGACCATTTAGTTCGATTCGAAACATTTATCAGAAATGCATTTTTAAAGAAAGAACATGCAGTGTCCATCTTTTTCGATATTGAAAAAGCATATGACACAACATGGAAATATGGCATTTTAAAAGATCTTTTTGATATGGGGTTGAGAGGAAGTTTACCAAATTTTATTGAGAATTTTCACAAGGATCGTGAATTCAATGTTAGAGTCAACTCTACATTTTCTGACTCGTTTGAACAAGAGATGGGTGTTCCGCAAGGAAGCATCCTCTCTGTCACACTATTTAGTATTAAAATAAATAGTTTCGCCCAGGTTTTAAAAGATAACATTGATGGATCTCTTTATGTAGATGATTTTCTGATTTGCTATCGTGGCAAAAACATGAATACCATAGAACGCCAATTGCAATTATGTCTAAATAGAATCGAAAAATGGGCAGTTGAAAATGGTTTTAAATTTTCAAGTTCGAAAACAGTCGGGATGCATTTCTGTTGTAAGCGGAAAATACACCCAGACCCAGAGCTTAAACTATGCAATAACCCTATAACTATTGTAAAAAAGAGGCCAAGTTCCTTGGTTTAATTTTTGATAGTAAACTATCCTCTAGTTCCATATTTACTGCTGAAGCTAACGCTATTTACTCAGCACTTAAATTTGTAGCTGTATTGCAATCAAATGAATTCATGATTTGTTCCGATTCACTCTCTTGCTTATTGGCAATTGAAAGTCGGAAAACAAAACACCCAATTATTTTGAAAATAGCCGAATTCTACAAAAAACTTGTAGCATTAGGCAAAGAAGTCATTTATGTTTGGATCCCTAGTCATGTGGGGATCTATGGAAACACGGTTGCTGACCAGGAAGCCAAGGATGCACTAGATGACGAGATGGCGGATTGTCCAGTACCGTACACTGACATGAAGCCTTTAATAGTTAAATACATTTTCAAGTTAGGGCAGGCCAAATGGGATCTGCAAATAAATAATAAACTGCATGGAATACAGTCAGACGTCGGAAAACAAGTCGGTTCCTGCGGTAAAAACCGTAGGGAACAGGTAGTGTTGACCAGATGTCGTATTGGACATACTAGAACAACACATAGTTTTATCCTCAACAGTGATGATCGACCTGAGTGTGTTCCATGCAATTGTCCTTATACAATTCAACATGTTTTAATTGACTGTGTAGATGTTGCCGATATCAGGCGTGATTTTTATTCTGCTGATTGTCTTAAAGACCTATTTACAAATGTCGCTGGCGACAAAATCGTTCAATTTTTAAAAGCAATCAGTTTATTTAGTAAGATTTAAAAAGATCAATTTGAAACTAGTTTCTAATTTCTAATATTGTTAGTCAAACCATAATTTCTTTAATTATGTTTTTAACATTTTACACATTGTTTTTACTTGTATAAAGCTATATGGTTTTATATAGATATTTTTACTATATAACTATTCTAATTAGTTAATATACTTAACAGTTCTCGCCACGATATAGCTGAAGTTGGCGTAAAACATCAATCAATCAATCAATCAAAGTTATTTTCCTTTTTTCAGCACTTTTACTGTGTTAATTTATTATTATTTTTCTTTTTTTTTCCTCCTTATTTTAAGTTTATTTCCATTTTTCATCATAAACGAAGGAATTTGAATTTTTCCCACCATTTTGCTGTTTCCATGGCAACAGTCGCAATTTTGATATTTTAAAGACTAAAAATCGTATCTACACATGCTAAGTAACCTTCCTGTCAAATTTCAGTCATTTTGGAGCACTTTGAAAATTTCCTGCCATTTTCTGTTTCCATAGCAACGGTCGCCATTTTGATGTTTTTTGATGTTTTTAAACCATAGTTCGTTTCTACACATGCTCAGTAACATTCCAGTCAAATTTCATTCCATTCTGAACATTTTAAATTTTTTCCCGCAATTTTTATTGTTTAATCACGTGACAGCTGTCCTCACTAATCTTAAAGAATAATGCCGAGTTGGGAACAGATATCTTAAAGCATGGATTAAAAGTCATATTGGTCTCAATGGGACAAGATACTGTAAAAAGCATTATTCCTGTAAAGTTTGGTTGAATTTAATTAAATGGTTTCAGTGGAAAAGATGAAAATGTGATTTTTCCCTTAGAGTCTAATGTTAAACTATGTTCGCTGCTGGCGGCCATATTTTTTATCTGATCGGAACAAAATGAGCAGTCTTTGTTAAAGACTTTTAGTAAATTATTCCTGTAAAGGTTTGTTGAATTTGCTTCAGCGGTTTCAGAGGCGAAGATGAAAATGTGATTTTCCCATAGGATCCAATGTTAAACTATGTTCGCTGCTGGCGGCCATGTTTTTTTCTGATCGGAACAAAATGAGCAATCTTTATCAAAGACCTGTGGTGCATCATTCTCGTAAAGTTTTGTTGAATTTGCTTCAGTAGTTTCAGAGGAGAAGATGAAAATGTGAAAAGTTAACGGACGGGCGTCGGACGCTAAGTGATGGTAATAGCTCAAACTGACCCTTTGAGTCAGGTTAGCTAAGAAGAGACATTGAGCTGGTCAAGTCTTTTAATTTCAGCTTCTGTTTTATAGATTTTATTTCACTAAACAGCTCGTACTGACCCTTTAGGTCAGGTGAACTAAAAAAAGACATTGAGCTAGTCAAGTCTTTTCATTTCAGCTTCTGTTATATATATTTTCTTTCACTAAATAATTAAGGATATTCCCAGATGAACTCTATATTAAAGAGACCACTGGTACATAATCACCAGTATCATACCTGGGCTAAAACCTCTATATTGACAATTCTGGACGTCTGGAAACAAAACATTACGACAGGCGTGGACTTCCCGTTTCCAGCAATAATATTTTTACATCCCGTCTACATTTCAAAACTCATTTGCTTTTTTCCTGCTTGCACTTTACTCAACGATTTTGTCAACAGAGCGAAATTACTGTTTCCAAAACTTATACACAAATGTTATGTTCAATCACTGTTCCAATTATAACTTCGGATGTTTTACAATCGTCACCGTGATTTGGCATTTCATTACACTGCATGAGAATAAATCTACAGTTTATTACTGAACTGACAAACGCCGACTACAACAAAGCCTGACTTTTCATTGACAGAGCGACGGGCAGGTGCCAAGCGTAGAGCAGATTATACTTACACCTTCGGGGCACCTGGTAATACCTCTGAATTTTGAAGGTGTTCATACTGCTAATCCTTTAGTTTTTTGGTGTTCTTTTTTTAATTTTGTTTATTTGCTTTGCCTTTGTCATCCGTCTCAATTCGTTTTAATTATGATATGCCGTATTCTTTTGTGTCGCCAGCTTTAAGCAGATTCGACACATACGGATAACTTTCCATAGTCCCTCGCCCTGTTTTTATAATCCGCAACTCCTTCAACACTACAAGTCCGATTCAAACTAAACTTAAAGGATGGGTTGTTTACCTGGTCTTGTTGTGCACCTGATGCTGAAAATTTTGATTTACAAAATCTAGAGGTTCATGGCGCCAAAATAGCTCATTTGTTATATTTTGTAACCGAATCAATAAATCTGTCCCCATCGCCAGTTTGTGACGTGTTTATCTTTTGTCAGCTACAATGTTAGAGAAAACACAATGGCATCAAATGTAGTTAGAATCAGACAAAGTATTATGTAGGAGCTGTCAGTTATTGATACAGAAGCAAACAACGAATCAGTCACTGATTGACCAAGAAGATAAGGTAGGAACACATTTATTGAATCGACCCTTTCTCAAACTTCAACATGTTCATACAAACCTTTATGTCACATTCCAAAAAAAACTTGCAGGATATGTTTTTCATCTGATCTAGGTGGGCACCTGATACTTAAAATTTTAAATTTCGCTTTGAGCAAAAATAGCTCGTTTCTATTTTGGATTGTTAATCTACAACTCCTTAAAAACAGTTACTGTAAGTCATATTCCAACTGAACTTTCAGGATATGTTGTTTACCTGTTCTTATCGTTCACCCGAAACTTGAAATTGTGAGTTAATAAATTTTAGAGGTTTTCTGAACCGAAATAGCTCATTTGTTAATTCGTTTTTCAACCTGTAACTCATTTAAAACTGTAAATTAGATTATACCAAACTTTTCAGATACAATGTATGATTTATTTGATCAATTTGTGCACACTGTACTTGGGATTTTAATTTTACTGATTTTAGAGGCCTTTTTGTCATAAGTTAATCTGAAAACTCTCAGGATAAACGTATTTTAGCTTGATATGATCAAGTTGTGCACCTTATTCATTTAATATGTTAAAGGTGTTCACAGCAGTGAATTCCGCTCAAACTGGTATTAAGGGCCGTCTTGAACTTACTATGAGGTATGAGCAAGGTTCATTTTTGAAGGCCTCGTGGTGACTTCAAATAGAATAAAACAGAGAACAGGAATCAAAATTGAAGAACAACAATAAAAGCATTGTTCCATTGCTTTGTTTCCCCATGTATTTGTAGAGATTGATAATGTGTTGGTAAGGTGAGCTGCAAAGGTAGAATATATGATTCCGAATGCCAGTAGTGATGAAAATCATCTTTTTAAACTTGTTAAAATCGGAAAATCCAGCAAGGTCTACGGCTGGATTTGAACCATTGCTTTGTTGTTATCTATGGCAACACCGCATGCACTATATAGCTTTCGGTAACCTAGTCATTCCTTCTCGTAAGAAATCTAGAGTTGTAACACAGTATATTGGTAGGTATGAAATAGACAGAAGAGGGATAAGCTTGCAACAGGTAAGATACATAAGGTATATAGATTATAGTGTTGCACGCAACTCTATATAATATGAATGATAATGTGTTGGTAAGGTGAGCTAAAGGTACATGTAGAATATAAGATTCCGAATGCCAATAGTGATGAAAATCATCTTTTTAAACCTATTAACATCTGCAAATCCAGCAAGGGCTACGGCTGGATTTGAACCCCTGCTTTGTTGTCATCTATGGTGACACCGACTGCACTATGTCCAACGCCTTAGACCACTAGGTCACCTAGGCTGTATAAAAATATAGCCTTCGGTAACCTAGTCATTCCTCCTCGTGGGAAATCTAGAGTTGTAACACAGTACACAATGAACATCTGGTGGGTATGAGAAAGATAGAAGAAGGATAAAATGCAAGAGGTAAGATACATAAGGCATATAGATAACAGTGTTGCACGCAGCTCTATATAATATGAATGATAATGTGTTGGTAAGGTCAAGGACGTATATTTAGAAGGATAGGAAAATCGTACACCATCCATGTTGCAATTTAAAATTTATAACAAGGCGTTTGGTATGCATTCATTTTTGGGCTTTCTACTTAAAAAGTTGTATATAGATTTTAATAAAATTATACTTTCCTGATAGCTGAATGATTTTTACATCCGTAGAGTAAATTTCATTACATTACAGCAAGTAATTCTTCAATACACATGATTGAAATTTGTAATCAACACATTTTCGTTGAGTTTTTATCCACTTCCAGTTTTCATTGGTAAAAATGCACCACGATTTGGAACTAAAGACTTTAAAAGCAATGTAAAGAATTTCACAAATTTAATATTTTCCTAAAGTTTAACATCTTCTGTACTTGCAGAACAATTTTTGTGGTCATCATTATTATATTTCCGTTGTTTAAAGGCTTTAAAGAGAGGGCCCCAAAAAGACCAAATCTCAAGCCTCGCGATATATTTCCAAATTATCACGAGATGCTTATCCTTCTAAATATAAGTCCTTGGTAAGGTGAGCTGTTTGTCTCGTGTGTATTTCCTCCTTATCCCTCAAATACTTATGTAGGAACTATGGAAGAACGGTTGTTGAGCAGGAGACATATAAAGGTGCAT
Organism: Modiolus philippinarum; assembly: GCA_002080025.1. NCBI lineage: Eukaryota > Metazoa > Mollusca > Bivalvia > Mytilida > Modiolidae > Modiolus > Modiolus philippinarum. The sequence goes on along the minus strand of MJUU01057796.1, from coordinate 19,696 downwards.
TAGATGGTAATGTGATGTATAGTCCAGTGCCATATACATATGCCATGAAGCCTTGAATAAATATCTAATATCTACTACCAGATCTAGACCCGGATATTTGAATGCATTTTAAAAGGGTTCATATTATATTTGCTGTCTTGCTCTATTTTAAATGAACTGGGCCTTGTGCCTACCTGACAGATATTTTGAAGAGGGCCATCAAATAATAACTGTTACTTTGTTTTAAAATAGGAAACTTGTTACCTAGGATGAGATCTTCGATTTGGAATCCTCAAAGGGGTCAACTGCTTTAAATAAATTAGGAGGATTTTTTGTGGTTATTAGCAAAGAAATATTGTACTAAATGTATATGGCCAGAATTTTCTGGCTGCATGAACAATAAAAGGATATGGAGTAAATTCGCATGAAACAAAAGTATCTACAAATACATGGCAAAAAAGCAATGGAACAACGCTTTTATTGTTATGCTTCATCTTGAAGTCAGCATGAGGCCTTCAACAATGAGCTTTGCTCATACCAAATGGTATTTTCATGACAGTCACTAGCACCGATTTGAGCGGAATTCATTGTTTATTGTCTACAAATTTCACATGCGTGTCTAATTATACCCCCGCTTGAAAAGTGGGGGGGTATATAGTGATGGTGTCCGTCCGTCTGTCCTTCCGTCCGTCTTTCCGTCCGTTCGTCCGTCCGTTACACCTGAGGTACCCATTTCTTATCCTCTACTCCTCCTGAACCACTGAATAGATTTTCATGAAATTTTAACACAGTCTTTGTGATAAAATGTAGACGTGCACCTTCTATTTAAGAATTGATTTGATTGATTTTTGGGGGTTACCCATAGCCAAACATGGACTTGTCCATTACATTGCAAGTGGGTACCCATCTCTTATCTGCTACTCCTCCTGAACCACTGAATAGATTTTCATGAAACTTTAAAGAAGGAAAGATGACAGGAAACACTTACAATGACCGAACACTACAATCATACGTCACAATCAACCAGGGAACTGCACAAGAAAAACATAAAATGACAAAAGACAAACATAGATAACGATAGGAACTCGGGATAGCCGGACTTGGTACCGGCACTGGCAACAACCAGCGGTAGGGTTAAACCGGTTAATGGGTACCAAACCTCCCCTTTCTCTATCCCGTTTCCCTATAGTATAATAACATACAAATAAAACCCAATACAGGTAGACCACTAACTCTAAGACCACAATCTTTAAAAGGAAAGAATAGAAAGATGGGTCAAAGAGTGCTCGCGGCAGTCGCCGCTAAACTGCCGGCTAGCTCAAGGAGACTAGTCTGCTGGTGAAACACTGTCGTACTACGGAATACTAATCAAATTCAAAACTTCCCGAAGGGTTTGGTAAAAAATCATCAGTATCAGTGAAAGGCCAGTATAATTGTAAAATCTTCCGGTCATTGGATCCCAAAGCCAATTTAACGGAATCACGAAGAATATCCGGTCAATATCCCCTATTACGTAAAGAATGTAAGTTACGTCCCAGTTTTTCTGTTTCCGAGTCCCATTTTTAGATGCTTAATGTTCACATTTTCTATAAAACTTCTTAAATGTCTTTATCAATCTATGAAATCTGTAACCTTGTAATACTTTGGATGCGATTGTAAGATTACGTTCATTAAAGTCGTCAAGAGTAGATCAGACGCGTGTGAATCGTACCAATTGCGATATATACACCCCGTATGATGGTGCTGCAAGAACGTCGCCATCAACAAAGGGAAATTAGTAAAAATGAAATCAAAATCACCCCTTTTATTATAAATTTTAGTTTTAATTTTTCCAGAGTCACCGATGATAGTTAGAGCGAGAAATGGGCAGTTTGCTTTATTAAGTTTCAGTTCTTCTGGGTAAATGAGGTCGACATAGTCTAAAAACTGGGGATTGTCAATAGTAAGGATATCGTCGATATACCTGCTGTTATCGTTGAAAATTGAAATAAGTTGATCACTGTTTTGTATAGTTCCATCCTGTATTTTTTTTTCATAAAGTCCCGTTCGTAACAGAACAGGAAAAGATCTGCAACGAGAGGTGCACAGTTTGTACCCATGGCAATTCCAATGACCTGTTGATAGACGATGTTGCCGAAACGAACAAAATGTTGTCTATAGCAAAAGATTCAGTGCGTTAAACGTGTCATGGAATGTCCAGGAACAATGATTTTTGTAACAACGGCAGTAGAATACCGAAGGAACAAAGGGGAGATATTCACAAAAATCGAAGTCCAAAGACAGGGCAAAAACGAGAAAACAGAAAACAATGACGTTAGACACAAAAACAATGACGCCAGACAGACACAAAGCACAGAACCAGAAACCACAACATTCAGAACAAAGGCACTCACAGTGTGAACTCCAGTGAAACTGAGAGTGACATCAGGTAAGTGATGTTAGAGAAGAATCTTTGCTTTTTGTGTCGCCTGCACCTAGTGCAGGATCGACACATAAGGATCACTATCCGTCGTCTTGCGTCAGTCCGTCCGTCTGTCCGTCCGTCCGTCTGTATGGCTCAAAATTTTTTACCATTATCCGCATCTCCTCCTAAACCACTGGGTACTTTTCAGTGAAACTTGCAGGAATGCTTCAGTATGTATTGTAGACGTGCATCATGCATTTAGTTTTCCTTTACGTTTTTCCAGATTTTGAAGCTATACATGTATTTGGACTTTGTCATTTTAGCTTATTGGAGTCATAGGGTATACCTCCATTATCCGCAACTCCTCCTTAACTGTTTGGTACTTTCCAACCACACTTGAAAGAATGCTTCAATATATATTGCAGATGTGCACCATACATTTAGTTTTTGATTAATTTTGATTTTTTTCAGATTTCTAGCAATGTTTGGACTTAGTCATTTTAGCTTATTGGAGTCATAGCTATATAGGGTATATACCTCCATTATCCACAACTCCTCCTAGACCGCTTGGTACTTTCCAACCAAACTTGCAAGAATGCTTCAATATATATTGCAGATGTGCACCATGCATATAGTTTTTGATTAATTTTAATTTTTTTCAGATTTCTAGCAATGTTTTGACTTCGTAATTTTAGCTTATTGGAGTCAAAGGGTATACCTCTATTATCCGCAACTCCTCCTAGACTGCTTGGTCCTTTCCAACCAAACTTGCAAGAATGCTTCAATATATATTGCAGATGTGTACCATACATTTAGTTTTTGATTAATTTTGATTTTTTCAGATTTTCTAGCTATGTTTGAACTTAATTTTTAATTTAGATTTTTTTCTGATTATCATTGGACTTTAATTGTCATTATATAACAAAACAGGAATTCTTAAAATATATAGTGCAGGCGACACATGTGTTCCGCGGAACACCCATGCATATTTATTACAACAAATGAATTGTAGACTAGAAAATTTGAAAGACCATTTAATAAGTTGTCCCAATTTCGATTTAATCAATTTATGTGGAAGGGTTGTATAAAGTGAAGAAAAATCATAACTGTCAATAGACGAAACCGGTCTTTGTATTGATTTTAGTTTATCTAAAACTTCAGTGGAATTTTTTACTCCAAAAGTAATTTACACCAGAGTTTTGATAAGTTTTTTTTCACAGTGTTTGATAACTAACTCTTTAAAAAAGATAAACGCACTTGTTAAATGGATGGATAAATTAGTGGTAGAACAGTTACTTGATGCCGAAATATAACGATGTTTATAGGGATTTTTGTAAAGCTTAGGAACCCAGTATATAGTAGGCAAGGTGTTATCTTAGGGTGGAACTTGGAGCATATCTGTATCGCTGTAGTGCTGTTTGGTTAATGTTTTTTTCGTCAAAATTAGTACGTTTGCCAATTCATTTTGTTGGACATAAATATAATATTTCTTTCAAATAATTGAAACGTTGTTGGACGCTTTATTTTTAACACAGTCTTTGTGATATAATGTAGATGTGCACCTTCTATTTCAGAATTTGATTTGATTGATATTTGGGATTTCCTATAGCAAAACATGGGACTTGTCCATTACATTACAAATTGGTATCCATCTCTTATCCGCTACTCCTCCTCAAGCACCGAGTAGATTTTCATGAAATTTTTACATAGTCTTTGTGACATACTGCAGATGTGCACCTCCTATTTCAGAATTTGATTAAATTGATTTTTTGGGATTCCCATAGCAAAACATGGACTTGTCCATTACATTACAAGTGGGTACCCATCTCTTATCTGCTACTCCTGAACCACTGAATAGATTTTCATGAAACTTTAATGAAGGAAAGATAACAGGAAACACTTACAAGGGCCGAACACTACAATCACACGTCACAATCAACCAGGGAACTGCACATGAAAAACATAATATGACAAAAGACAAACATAGATAACGATAGGAACTCGGGATAGCCGGACTTGACTTTGTACCGGCACTGGCAACAGCCAGTGGTAGGGTTAAACATGTTTATGGGTACCCAAACCTCCCCTTTCTCTATCCCGTTTCCCTATAGTATAATAACATACAAATAAAACCCAACACAGGTAGACCACTAATTCTAAGACCACAGTCTTGAAAAGGAAAGAATAGACAAAACGTAATTTAGAAAGATGGGTCGAGGAGTGCTCGCCGCTAAACTGCCGGCTAGCTCAAAGAGACTAATCTGCTGATGAAACACTGTCGCACTACGGAATACAAAAATTCAAAACTTCCCGAAGGGTTTGGTAAAGATTCATCATGGATTTCAGTAGACATCGGCAGTATCAGTGAGAGGCCAGTATGATTGTAAAATCTTCAGGTCATTGGATCCCAAAGCCAATTTAACGGAATCATGAAGAATATCCGGTCAATATCCCCTATTACGTAAAGAATGTAAGTTACGTCGCAGTTTTTCTGGAATTTTTTTACATTTTTTAACATTTCCGTAAAAATGAGGGTTAGAAATGCCTTTAGTAATAAGCTGTTTCCGAGTCGCATTATATTTAGATACCAAATGTTCATATCTTCTATAAAACTTCTTAAATGTGTTTATCAATCTATGAAGTTTGTAACCTTGTTTTAATAGATTGGATGTGATAGTAAGGTTACGTTCATTAAAGTCGTCAAGATTAGATCAGACGCGTGTGAATCGTACCAGTTGCGATATATACACCCCGTATGATGGTGCGCCAGAGTCAACGCCGATAGTTAGATCGAAAAATGGGCAGTATTTAGAATCATTGTTTGCTTTATTAAGTTTCAGTTCTTGTGGGTAAATGAGGTCGACATAGTCTAAAAACTTGGGATTGTCAATAGTAAGGATATCGTCGATATACCTGCTGTTATCGTTGAAAATTGAAATAA
>MJUU01057796.1:0-14133 GCA_002080025.1 Modiolus philippinarum | reverse complement strand
TCAGTGCCTTAATCATGTCATTGCATGTCCAGGAACAATGATTTTTGTAACTGATGTTAGAGAAGAATCTTTGCTTTTTATTACAACAAATGAATTGTAGACTAGAAAATTTGAAAGACCATTTAATAAGTTGTCCCAATTTCGATTTAATCAATTTTTGTGGAAAGGTTGTATAAAGTGAAGAAAAATCATAACTGTCAATAGACGAAACCGGTCTTTGTATTGATTTTAGTTTATCTAAAACTTCAACTGAATTTTTTACACTCCAAAAGTAATTTACACCAGAGATTTTTTCAAAGTGTTTGATAACTTACTCTTTAATACAGGTAAATGCACTTGTTAAATGGATGGATAAATTAGTGGTAGAACACTTACTTGATGCCGAAATAAAACGATGTTTGTAGGGATTTTTGTAAAGCTTAGGAACCCAGTACATAGTAGGCAAGGTGTTATCTTTAGGTGGAACTTGGAGTATATCTGTATCGCTGTAGTGCTGTTTGGTTAATGTTTTTTCGTCAAATTTAGTACGTTCGAAAGTGTCAATTTGCCAATTCATTTTGTTGGACATAAATATAATATTTCTTTCAAATAATTGAAACATTGTTGGACGCTTTATTTTTAACACAGTGTTTGTGATATAATGTAGATGAGCACCTTCTATTTCAGAATTTGATTTGATTGATATTTGGGGTTTCCTATAGCAAAACGTGGGACTTGTCCATTACATTACAAATTGGTATCCATCTCTTATCCGCTACTCCTCCTGAACCACTGAGTAGATTTTCATGAAATTTTTACATAGTCTTTGTGACATACTGCAGATGTGCACCTCCTATTTCAGAATTTGATTAAATTGATTTTTTGGGATTCCCATAGCAAAACATGGACTTCGTCATAACATTAGAAATGGGTACCATCTCTTATCCGCTACTTTTCATAAACCACTGAACAGATTTTTATGAAACTTCAGCACAGTCTTTGTGACATAAAATAGATGTGCTCTCTTTATTTCAGAATTTGGTTTGATTGAATATCAAATAGTGGAGCGGGGTATATATATCTTCTAGTTTGTAATTGTGTGCACGTGCTATGTTTTTTATGTTTGTATGTGTTTGTTGTGTTTTATATATATATATATATATCAGTCGATGAAAAAGACCATTTGGTCTCACGTTGTATTGTATATATTTTATCCGACTTCAAATAAAAATTACTTACTTATTACTTACTTACCATATGTGAAAAACATATATAGTTTCTGCTGATAACCACTTCGGCAAATTATGTTTTGTCGGTGCAGATCAAATTAAACATTTTAAAGACAAAAAGTTGATAGAGAACAAATAACCAATAGGATCTAAACAGGAAAGCAAAATGAAAAAATGACAGAGCTTTGCATGAGGGAGAAAAAAATTTGCCAAAAGGGTGAATCCTATCTAATAGCCCTATAAAGTCTGAAGTGAATTTAATTCAGTGTTTATTTAGAGCCAGGGCAGACAAACGGATAGATAGACAAGCTTGCTATATAGTGTGAGGTTCCTCCCTGTGTTGAAGACCGTACTGTGACCCCTAGATGCTTTGTTTTTGGTCGTTTAAACCTGGATATGGGATGTTGTCTCCTTGACATTTACCCCATTTCCTTTCTTTTTCATATTGGTATACCAAATACCTTTACCATTAATAGAGGTATAAAAATTAGAGTATTTGTTAAGTTTTCAAAAAGTATATCTATGTTTTCTATCAATGAACACTGTTTCAATCTGATAATCTTATGAAACGTATAATAAAAAAGTTAAAGTTTACTTTCACAACTAACAAGATATGCTCGAGACCCTGTATCACTAACCTGGACTTTAGTCAAATGAACTTCTATGTTAAGTGGTCTCAATTTCGAAAAGAGAAACCTTTATGTCATATGGTCCAACATTTAACTATGTATTTTCCCTACTACCTGCCATCTTGATCAACACCTCATAAGTAACATTAATGCCATGTTTATTTTAAATCCATCAGCGGGTCTCTAGATGAAGATCGTTGTATGCATTTCCCATAGGGTCTAATGTTACATTAAGTTCCCTGCTGGCACTGCAGCTATGTTGGATGACGAATAGGCACCAAAGTAACAACAATTGGTCAATAATTCAGAAGTATCATTCATGCAAAGTTTGGTTCAAATCCATTGAGTGGTTTTCAGGAAAAATTTGCTTACAGGAAAAGTTCGCGGCGAACGATGGACGCAAAGTGATTGCAAAAGCTCACATTTGCATAGCCAGATGAGCTAAACATGGATATTTTTTACTTTTTATTATGTCTCATTTTTGTTCTCTATCAGTTTTTATACATCTTTGAGTTTATGGTCTTCCAAACGTTTAGATTTTATCTGCACTGAAGAGACATAAGTTGTCGAAATGCGCATATGCAGAATTTAAATTCACAGTAACTTCGGTATTTAGTAGTATATTCGGTATTTCGGTATTCGGTATTTTACATGCCAATATTTCATGTAGAATAAAGTCTAATTGTGTGGATCACATTCCTTTATGTTTTAATTAATAAGTACATTGTCAGAGACAGTTTTTAAAATAATTAAAAACTGTATTGCACTCACGAAAGTATTAGTAGCCGTACACTTACTACTCCCAGCATTTACAACGTCCCATAAGATCTTTTAATCCTGTATACAATGCAGATCGTAACTGTTTCCCCATGATGAGGTATATTAAAAAGTTTAATGAGAATCCGACAATTAAACTAACATCTCTGTATTTCAACACAAAATAATAAACTTCATTCCATTCCTCTGGAAGTATTTTCTGGCTATCCCTGATTGTTTCTGTGATAATTGTAAAGAACTGAATTAATTCGGACAGGATGAAGATTATACAAATAAGCACCACCATAAGAGCAGACTGATGACTCTTGTGTTGATCAGCCTTGGAGTCACTGACACGGAAGTCTATCCGTAGACATGTTAGTTTAGAACATATAACTACAGTACAAACGAGAACGATTGAAATACTGACAACGTACATTATGTCCATCGCTAAGTAGTTATACGGTTCAATTTGTTCCAGGATTCGTCCTATCGTTGAATCATCTGAATAACAACAAGTCCCTACTAATTCCGTGTGATGAAAAAACGGATTCAACAATAACGGAAAATATAAAATAAACCCTATTACGAACGTTAGTGCAGACATCTTTATAAATATACTGTTATTCAGATGTATCCTTGTCCAAAATGGAAAAAGTATTGCTATCATTTTCTGTACACATAAAATAGTTGTCAACAACACTGATATATGGTGAAATGTAAGTGCTAAACATTCACAGAAGTCAACTATCAAACAGGAAGGATACGTTGGGCGCCATCTATATCCACCTAATTCATCAGCTGATTCGTTGATTTGGTGTGTATAAAAATGAACACCGACAAAGTCGGATCCACACACCATAATAGCAGTCATGCTGTCGGCGACAGCTATGGCAGATAATAAAACCGTCACCGGTGTTCGACTGATCTTTTTTGTGAATAAATACAATACTATGATATTCACAATTATAACTTCTAATGTAAATACTGTATTCACTAGAACTATGTAATATCCAGTTATCCAAGACGTGAAATACACGTTACATGTAGAATTGTCGGTTCCGTTGATATTTGTTTCATTTCTCGTGTTATACAAACTGCAATGGGTGGAGTTGTCTTCTTGAACAGTTGTTATATTTCTTAAATCAAACAAACTACAATTGGATGAGATTACTGCATTTAAAGCTGTTCTATCTCCCATTCTTATGATATACTGTAAAATATAAATAACATCAAAAGATTATCATTTGCCATAGTTGTCATTTCATTTAAGAAAAAAGAAGGGAAACGGGGAATGTGTCAAAGAAACAACGACCCTAATGGAGTAATAACAACTCAAAGCCACCATAAGATCTTAAATGAACGGTGAGGAAACCCCACACCCAACGGCAGGTCGGAGTCGGCCCCTAAATAAAGAGTAATCATGTTCAACGAGATAAACACCATCCTAGACTCCTATAGACATAAAGTAAACTAAGTAGAAAACAGACAAGACACACAAAGGCTTAATAAATTTCCTGACTTCGGACAGGCGCAAACCTGCTGCGGCGGGGTTAAACTAGTTTTATTGGGCCCAAACCTTCCCCCTAGCTAAAATAATTGTATACCTCAGATGCAATCTAATTAAAATTCGATGTCCGCACTTGCTCCTCTTTTTTATTTATTTTTTTTATATAAAAAATAAAAAAGAGGAGCAAGTGCGGACATCGAATTTTAATTAGATTGCCTCAGATGGGTTTAAGGTTGAAGTTTGATTGCAACTTATTGTTGCTATATAGCAACTGCTCTACAAATAACTTTAGTTTTAGGACTTGAATAATTTACTCAATTAAAATTGGCAATAAATTTGCACAAAAGTGTAGAAACAAGAGGGTTTTAAGAGCTTGTATCGCTTGCCTGAACCATATATCTATGAATGACATTTCCAATCGGCTCAAATGTTAAACTATGATTCTATGTTCCCGCTGGTTGGGGCATATAAGGACATTAGTGATTAAGTTTTGGTCTAATTTGATATGTTATTTCTGACAAGAAGACCTTTGAATGTGTTTTCCATATGATCAAATGATCAAATACCCCCTGGCGACCGTCATGGACTAGGTACAGACCTGTCGGATACCTTTTTGGAAGGAACCATCAAAGGAAAAGCGTAACTAAGTTAGGTCCTATTAAACTAGCCGTTACTTATAATAACTTTAATGTGATTTCCATTGGGGTCCAATGTGAAATAATGTTCCCAACTGGCGCCGCCTATCTTGGATGAAGTACGGGCCTACTACATAAACTTATTAAAAGATACCGTGACCAATTAGACTAGTAGTTTCTGATAAGATCTTCGGATTTGTTTTTCACATCTTCACACTGGCGGCCATCTTGTATGAAGTACGCACCTGCTGGCTACATTTTAAAGGGGGCACATAAGGACTATTGTGACCAAGTTTGGTTCCTTTTGGTCAAGCGGTTTCTGAGAAGATCTTTGAATGTGTTTTCCATAGGGCCAACGTAAGGACCATTGTCATTACGTTGGCTCTTATTAGATACATCGTTACTGAGAAAATGATCTTTGAATGTATTCATTGTTAAACTGTGTGTCACGCTGGCGGCCAAATTGGATAAGGCACGGACCTTTCAGATACTTTTTTTGGAAAAAAAAACATCTAGGCACCATTGTAACTAAATTTGTTCTACTTATACTAGTTTCGAAAGAATACAATGTTAAATTATTTTCCCAGCTGACGGTCATATGGGATCAGGTACGGACCTGACAGATATTTTTTTTTATATGTACCAGTTTGGCAAGTTTTGTTCTTATTTGACTAGTTTTCTTTAAACAAGATATTTGAATGTGTTTTCCATACAGCCCAGTCTAAAACTATGTTTCTCGCTGATGCCATCTTATATAGGAAAGGCATGGATCTGTCGGATTCTTTTTTAGAATAGATCATGAAAGGACCATGGTGACTACATTTGGTTATACTTGGACTAATAATTTCTAAGAGGAATCGTTTTTAATATGTTTTCAATAGGATTCGATGTTCCCTGCTGCGTGAATTTTGGATGGGGTGCAAACCTGCCGGGTGTAGATTTTAAAGGAGACACCTAGGGACTATTGTGACAAATTTGGTTCAAATTGATCCAGTAGTTTTTGAGGAGAAGACCTTTGAAATTGTTTTTCATATGATAGAATGACAACATCTTTCAATGTGTTTCCCATACGGTCCAATAGTTAACTAGATATGTACCTCACTGGCAGCCATCTTGAATGATGTAAGGAAATGTCGGAAACTTTTTTGAAGGGACAATCTGAGAACCATAGTGACCAAGTTTGGTTACAAACAAAATTGGACTAGTAGTTTCTCTCAAAATGACAATGAAGAAAATAATGAGATGTAGACTCGTTTATATGGCCTCATCGACATGAGGGAGTTTTGATTAAATTTACTTTATGAGGTTCACCTTATAAAAAAGAGGTCATAAAGCGCAAATTGGTTAATATTATATTAAGTTACTTGGGACCACCGTACTCGATTTTTGACAAAGTATAGGCATATTTAAAAATGGCCAAACTAATGAACAAAACCAAATTGCCATAAACATCTTTGTAATGAATAACAAACTGCAATCGGATTAAAATACATGACGAATATTTAACATCTAAATAAACAATGGGAGGAAACGCACATGGGGCAAAGTCTCTACAAATACATGGTGAAACCAAGCAACGGAACAAAGCTTTTATTGTTGTTCTTCATCTTGAAGTCAACATGGGGTCTCAAAATAATACAATAATAATTTCAACAATACTTTCCGAAAATAAAATGTCCAAAAAGTCTAATAGGTTTTATCGAATTTCCACCACGAAAGCTAAAGAGTCAGTTCTACTCTTCTTTTGCACAAACATAGAACTAATGTAGAGTGGCCCCTTTCCTCTGTTCTTAATATTGCAATATAAATGAACAAGTTTTATAACCTACCAAAATGAGTTTTAATATATATTTTGGTTCCTACAGTAACATTAAATTGAGAAAAAATATTTAAATCTATTTTTTTTCTGAATATTTATCTTCTATAACACTAAAATGTAAAGTACATAGTTAAAAGGCGTGAACGTCCTTTGGCATAATTGACAAAAGTGTCGTGATGTATTTTTCAATTTGTACGTAATTTGACATTTAACTCAAAAGGTGACATCATAATCCATTTCTGGATTTGACTTGAACGTTTACCCTTACCCACACTGTTACTCAATTGGACGAATTTCATTTCCGGGAATTTCAAAAATTTCTAAATTTTCATTTCCGGGAATTTTTGTATTTCTTTTTCGGAAAAAAATGACACATCATTTCCAAGATTTTTTAAAGTGCGAATCCAGGTTCTCTATAGAGACAGACATGGAGATGTTTCTATTAAATGTATCAAAAAGTTTGAAATGCATTATATTAACGGAAAATAAAGGTTCACGTGAGCAGACATTTGGATCGCCGTTTGCTAGACACAATATATCCCGCAAATTTATTCTTTGATCTTTATTGTAATTATGGCCAACAATTATATCAACCGGCTTGTTGCTTTGGTGGACTGACTTGCATTTTTTTTTTTTTTTTTTTTTTTTTTNTAGACATCTGAATATAGACCTATTTTTCGTTTTTAAACAACAGGGATGCAAAATATCTTACCATTGATCCTGCTCAAAGTTCGTAGCGAGCAGGACCGTAAGTCATATGAAATAGGTTGACGTACATGTAGATTTGCATTTGGTACTTGGTTGGGAAAATTCCCGGAAAGGAAATTTCTCTACTTCTTGTTCAAAATAAATACTTCCCAAATGATGTTAGATGAACTTAATAATCAACATGTTTAGACATTCTTCTCACTTCCTGATTGGGTGCCTCGTATCAGTTTCTAGAAATAGTGCAACCGGATGTTGATGAAATTAACACCTGAATTATTGTCTAGCTAATAAATTTTTACATGTTATGACTAAGATAACTCAATTTATTGATAATATGACATTTTTTATCAAAAATATTACACTCAACACCCCTTTCAGTGAAAGGCGCAATGATACACATAGCAACGATGATAGCAACAAAATGGCGGCGTACTTGAGACTGGAGAATACGGATATCGCTTTACGTCAAATAAATTGAGTAGGAATTAGAGGGAAAATCTCTAACATTGTTTTCCGGTTTATTACGATAATTTCTCACATCTCGATAGTTAAATTTTCACATTTTAAAGTTCTCGGATAAACCTCGAACTTTAAAATTTGAAAATTTAACTATCTCGATGTGAGAAATATACGTAATAAACTGGAAACAATGTTAGAGACTATATATACCCTACTTGAAAATTTATATTATACAAATCTCGGTAATTAAATATAAAAATTCTCGGAAATGATTTTTTCCCGGAAATGATGTGCTAATTCCCGGAAATTAAAATCTTCCCTCAAATTAATAATCTGTAACCCAAATACTAACTCGATCAAGAATTTACTTCGACCGTCACCAAAACTTTTGACTCCTAATTTACACTCGATTTCCCACAACATCCAACAAGAAATTTACACAAAGGCTGCCATTATTTAATATAAGGTAAAGAACTGAGTCTATTTCGTTCTGTGTATTTCAAAAATCATTTTTCTTCGATTCGTATTTTCTGAAAATCATACACTCGTCTGATTTTATCTACAATTGAAAACTTTGTTAAGAAATATGACATTTTATGTTTTACAGAAACCAAACTTGATGATATTGATGATATCACTTTTGAGGGTTATAATGTATATTTTAAACATAGAAAAAAAGATAGTAGCTTTCGTTCTGGTGGTATTGCATTAATTTACACAAGGACTTATAATGAGATTATACGTCCTTGATTTACAAGACAGGTTTTTTCTGAGTTTATTGAACCTATTAAATCAGACAGTAATTTTGTACTTTGGTTTAAAGTCAACCGTAAACTTTTTAACCTTGAGCAAGACATTATATTTGGGATTGTTTATATCCCTCCTATTAATACTAGATACACATCGGATGATGCCTTATCAGAAATTGAGAGAGAATTTCACGGTTTTGAAGAACAAAGTAATTATATATGCCTAGTTGGCGATTTTAACAGTAGAACTGCTGCTAAGCAGGACTTCTTTGATTTTGACGAACCAAATTGTTTTTTTGTTTTTATTGCGATTTATTTGTTTTAAATGAATTTTTTTAGATAACTTAAATATACCAAAAAAAAAACGACGAAGTTGTGATACAGTGGTAAATACATATGGTAATAAATTACTGAATTTTTGCAAGTCAAATAATATGTATATTCTGAACGGAAAGTTCGGAAATGATTTAGAAGGAAAACCAACAAGTAAAAATAATAGTGTTGTAGACTATATTATATCTACAGGTAAATTGTTGAGTGAAATAAACAACTTTGATGTTTTAGAGTTTTGTAAACANCATGCAGTAAGCATAGAAAAATAAACACATCGAGACATTAAACATAGTTTACTTCTACGTAATGTAACAGTAATTTCAGCCTGAAAATTAAAATACGAAAAACATCTATATTTGGAATAACATGTATATTATATGAAATATTTATCTGCGTTCATTTCCAAAGGTTTCCGCTCAGTGTATTTCGAAAACGTCATTTTGCTGGTACAATCTTAAATCAATAAATCACTCGGTTGTTACGCTGTCAGTTGGTATAGTGTTTATTTTTAGAATCGTGTAGTTAAATGTAGGTCATTTTGTAATTATCGTTTTCGTAGTTTAATGCAAACTGTGGTTAGCATAACCGCACAAAAATGTTATCATGTAGGTCATTTTGTAAAGGTCATTTTGTAATTATCGTTTTTTACAAACAGACTTGCATAAGTTATCATGCATTGAACCAACTAATCTGATTATTTAGATAGTGTCGAAAATGGTTGAACGGCGCGACCTGAAGGTCGCTTGCCGTTCAACGATTCTCGACACTATCTAAATAATCATATTAGTTGGTTCAATGCATGATAACTTATAATGGTAATAAATTACTGAATTTTTGCAAGTCAAATAATATGTATATTCTGAACGGAAGGCTCGGAAATGATTTAGAAGGAAAACCAACAAGTAAAAATAATAGTGTTGTAGACTATATTATATCTACAGGTAAATTGTTGAGTGAAATAAACAACTTTGATGTTTTAGAGTTTTGTAAACTATTTTCTGATATTCATTGTCCTTTATATATGTCAATTAGAAATACAACAAATGATATTTCAAAAAATAGTAATGACAAATTTCATTCACAAAAAGTGAACGTATTGGGAAATGGAAACAGGAAGAGATTACAAATTATTTTGGAAATATTGATATAGAACATGTCAATTTATTGTTGAATAATTTACATACATTATCACAAGATATTGATCAGGTAAACAAAGAAACGATTAATGATTTGCTCAGTAATGTAACTAATATTCTTTTAAATGCAGCTAGAAATACCTTTGGGGTTAAGACAAGTAGTTCAACTCGTCAAAATATTGATGACAATAAAGACTGGTTTTCTATGGATTGTAAAAAATCTAGACGAGAGTTTCGAAAAAGTAAACGCTTATACAAGCATTATGGGTCTCGTATTTTTAAAGAAAAACTGAGACAGTCGGAAAAAAATTATAAACAAACTATGGATAACAGCATTACTAATTAAAGTAATGAGTTACAAAAGAAACTTAAAAGTCTACGGGTTAAAAACCCGAGAGAATTTTGGAAAATTTTGAAGAAAAGGAAAAATGGAAATAAAAGTGACCAAGTTATAGATATTGAATCACTCTTTGACTTTTTCAAAAATTTGAATAAAAATAACTTTGACGGAAATGTATATATATTGAATAACATTGTAGACGAGACTGATAATGAAAATGTTTTGAATACTAGAATTACGTCTGAGGAAATTACAAAAGTCGTAAAGTCAATTAAAAATAATAAAGCATCGGGTGATGACTTAGTTATAAATGAATACATTTCATCGTCATTTAACACGATGAAAGATATTTATGTTTACTTGTTTAATATTGTATTTGATTCGGGAATATTTCCTGGGGTATGGTTGACGGGAAATATTGTACTAATTTATAAAAATAGAAGTAGTAAGTTAGATCCAAAGAATTACAGGCCCATTACACTGTTATCCTGCATTGGTTAAGTATTTACTTCTATTTTGAACAAAAGATTATGTGATTTTGTTGATGAAATGTCTATTTTACATGAAAACCAAGCTGGATTTAGATCAGGATATTCGACCACAGACCATATGTTTACTTTATATGCGCTATTTGAGCTATTAAATTTAAGGAAGAAAAAACTGTATTGTGCCTTTATTGGTTTCGAAAAAGCATTCGACTCTGTTCAAAGAAATTTTTTATTGCATAAATTATTAAATTATAACATTAAGGGTAAATATTTTTAGGATTATACAAAATATGTATGCAGATGTTAAATCCAGAATAGTACATAACGGAGAGAAATCTGATTTTTTTGCTTGTGCAATGGGGGTCAGACAAGGGGAAATCTTTCGCCTTTACTTTTTTCATTGTTTTTAAATAATTTACAGGAGTTTTTCCAAAGTAAAAATTTAGTAGGGCTAGAAAGTATATCAAGAGATTTAGAAGTAGAGTTATCTATTTACTTAAAGTTGTTTTTATTACTTTATGCAGATGACACTGTTTTTTGTCAGAGAGTAAAGAAGATTTACAATCTATGTTAAATGATTTTTGTCAATATTGTACAAGATGGCACCTGAAAGTAAATGTTCATAAAACAAAAGTGTTAATATTCTCTAAAGGTAGAATGCCAAGAGATATGAGATTTTATATAGGAAATCAACAAATAGAAATAGTGAAAGAGTATAAGTATTTAGGTATTTTCTATGATGGCATAGTTCTGCCCCCTACTTGTCAGATAATTAAGTAGACTTGTCAGATATTTATGTCAACATGTCAGATATTTATGTTGACTTGTCAGATCATTATGTTCACTTGTCAGATAAAAAATTATTTTATTATGTGGTCTATTGACCAGCTAATGCCAATGTCTGCCATCCAAAAGTCAACATAAATATCTAACAAGACTACATAATTATCTGACAAGTTGACATAATTATCTGACAAGTCGATATGATTATCTAGCAAGTCGACATTATTATGTTACAAGTCGACTTAATTACTTGCTAGATAATTATGTCAACATTCTCAGGTTATTATGTGGACTTGTCAGATATTTATGTCGACTTTTCAGATATTTATGTCGACTTGTCAGATAATTATGTAGTCTTGTCAGATATTTGTGTAGTCTTGTCAGATATTTATGGTGACTTTTGGGTGGCAGACATTGGCGTTAAATGGTCAATAGACCACAAAATATGAACATTTATTTATCTGACAAGTGTACATAATTATCTGACAAGTCAACATAAATATCTGACATGTTGACATAAATATCTGACAAGTCTACTTAATTATCTGACAAGTAGGGGGCAGAACTATGCCACCATAATTTTCTTCTCCCGAAGCGGATCTTTTTTGAAAACTAAACAATATTTAACAGACAGATCAAGCTACAAAAGCAATGTACGAAATTCTTAAAATTAGCAGAAAAAATTCTCTGTCAGTTGAATGTCAGCTAGACCTTTTTGATAAGATGGTTTTACCTATCATTTTATATGGCTCAGAAGTCTGGGGATTTGAGAACTTAGATATTGTAGAAAAATTAAATTTGCAGTTCTGCAAATATATTCTGCATTTGAAATCTTCTACTCCAAATTTTGTTGTTTATGCCGAACTTGGCAGGTACCCAATAGCTATTAATATTAAACTAAGAATGGTGAATTTTTTGTATAAAATTTTAATTAGTAATGACTGTAAAATATCTAGAATAATGTACAATTTATTGCTTGTGTACCATCAATACTTATGGTTTTTAACATAAAATGGGTATCATTTGTAAAAAAGTATATTTGATTCATGTGATTTAACAAATATCTGGTTAACTCATGGAATAGATAAATATGCTGTTGATTTGCTGAAGAGAAATCTAATAGATCAGTTTAACCAAAATTGTTTAGAACAAATAAATCGTTCACCTAAATGTTTATGTTACAGAATTTTTAAGACGTCAATAAATTTTGAAAAATATCTTTCAAAACTCGCTTATAGATATAGATTAATCTTCTGTCGAGTCACAAATTACCTATTGAACAGAAAAGATGGCAAAACATTTAAAGGTCTGAAAGGAAATGTAACCTATGCAACTCTGGGGATTTGGGGGATGAATATCATTACATTATGTGTTGTAAAGTATTCTCTGATGAAAGGGAAAAAAAATTACCTTCTTTCTGTCTATCTCGTCCAAATATTTATGAATTTGAAAACTTATTTAAATCTGAAGATGTCAGTGTGTTACAAAAAATATGCAGATTCATTTCAGTTATAAATGTGAAAATCCAACCTCCTGGTTAAGACATTATATTTGTATTCTTTTGTCATATTATGCTTAAATGACATTTAATTTGTGCATATGAGTTATAAACTTTGTAAATTGTGTATTGTTCTCTGTAACTTGTATGTTTATGAGAATAAAGTCAGTTCAGTTCAGTTCAAAAATACTCACATTGAAAAGCCATAATCCAAATTCAACTGACGCATTTTCAGTACATGAACAGGTGTTTATTTTAATTAACGGTGATTTGAGTGGCAAATTATCTCTAGCGAATACGAATACGAATACGAATACTTTATTGAACTCAGGCACAGTGTGCAACATGAGCATACAAGGAAATACAAACATACATACATATGAATATATAACTAATACAAATACAAAGATAAATATAAAGACAATGAAAAAAAAACATTGTGGATAGAGGTACAGTAGCAAATAAACTACTTTTAGGATAAACTTTTTTGACAAATAGAAATGCTTATAAAAACTTACTATTGGAATAGATTATATAGACCTTTAAGAAAAATGGAAATACTTATGAGCAGTCGTGTATTACATAAGGTAAACATGCCAGCCATTTTTTCTATACTACTTTGGCGACAATAATAAGGGGGGATATATTTGTTTCGAAGAGACTGAATTTGTTCATTATCACATATAAAAAGGTAATGATATTCATCACCTAGAACATTATAGGAACATTTCGTACAAATCCTATTCTCTCTTTTAATGTTATTCCAGCGACCAGTTTCAATCGGGATTTTGAAATTACTGAGTCGAAATTTTGTTAAAAAAAATCGGTGCTTTTCTCCAACTCTCAATAAATAAGATTCCAAACAAAATTCGTGTTTAAAGAGAGTATAAAAATGACCTCGTGAAGAAGTGGCAATATCAGAGCGCCACTTCTGTGTAAATTGATCAATAAAAATTTGTTTTACATGAACTTTAACCCAATTAACATTCAGAATAGTTTGATTTCTGAAAATAAAACTTAGACCAACACTATCAAAAATATTTTGAATATTTTTTACAAATAAAATTTTGTTATTTTGTGAA
>MJUU01057793.1:38023-62774 GCA_002080025.1 Modiolus philippinarum | reverse complement strand
TCAGACATTTCAATCTGAAGAACAACAACAAAAGGCCATAATCAGACATTTCAATCTGAAGAACAACAACAAAAGGCCATAATCAGACATTTCAATCTGAAGAACAACAACAAAAGGCCATAATCAGACATTTCAATCTGAAGAACAACAACAAAAGGCCATAATCAGACATTTCAATCTGAAGAACAACAACAAAAGGTTGTTACATTGCTCGGATTTACCGTGTATTTATTCAAGATCCTTTAATTGTTTATGTCCATGTTAAATAAAGACATTACAATAATTGAGTCCGAACCATGCTCATTCTTTCAAGAAGAAAATCTTACTCAAAATACTGTTTTATTTACTATTTTAAACTTTTGCATTATACAGTAACAACAGAATGCCTTGGCACTGAAGTTAAGATGACATTTGTTGCCCCAGACAAATTTGCAGGCGAGGTTTACGTAGGAAAAGATGAAGTCAACTGCAAATTCAATCAAATTGCCGCTGAAATTCGTGGATACCGGAAATACACATTAACAATTCCTTTCGACACAGATAATGTGTGTTCTAAAACAGTGAACAAAACATCGGATAAACCTGAGGTATATTTGTAATTGTATTACCTTCATATTCAGCTGTTTTTTTTCCTTAAAAATCATTCTACAACAATTATTTTTGAAAAATCGAAATTTTTTTGTTTTTGTTTTGTGTTTTTGATTTATTTGCAAATCATTGCTAAAAATGTATATTGAACAGAAAACATAAATTATTTAGCCAGCACATCATGTGAATTGGACTGGCGAGATTATTATTATTAGAATTTTTATCATCAGATTGTTGAGTTATCAAAAAAAACGTAATTTTCTTTTTTTAAAGTTGTGTACAAGAGAATTTTTCGGGGTTTTTTTTGGTTTGCTTAGTGCAAAGAAAATTGTTTTAAATTGAACAAAAAAGTCTCCCAAAAATGAAAACAAAACATTTTTACAAAAAAAAAAACAAAAAAACAAAAAAAACAAAAAAAACAGAATGGTTCTTCACTTACCTTGCAATAAACGTTAACCTATATCATGTACTTCTATTGACAGGATGGTGATATTAGTAGAGCTGTTGATGTTGTTGTAAGTTACAACCCAATGTTCATTTCAAGTACTGATAGTATCATTATGTATAGCTGTGTACACAAAGGTTCCAACTTTACCATGTTTGCAGAGCTTGATGATGTCGGTCTTGATGAAAGGTAAGTTAAAATGTTTTAAATATGTATACCATTCAAAATGTTTGTCGAAATCGGGATTAAGTTCCGTTCACAAAATGTTCAAGAATAACAAGAAAGCCAGGTATCTCATAATCAATAACAACATAAAACACAAAAAAAACTAACATAGACATGATCTCTAGCTGTTATGATCACGGTTGGTTGTGTCCATTGAAGTTTATATGTGAATAGTATTTGAAAAGCCCCAAATCTTCACCAACAAGGAATTTTTTCGACAGAGTATCCTTACTAATTTGACAAATTCAGAATCAGAGAATTATTATTCTTTTACTTCACTTTTACTGAAAAAAAACATTAACATCTTCAAGTTTTAAATACAGTGTAAATTTGGGATATCAGGAACACGATTTTATTACCGAATTAGAACGCTGGAATAGCTAGATAAGAAACAGTAGTATTTTACTAACGCTTCGCAATGTTAACACTCAAATATTTGTTTGAATATTTTTACTCCAAATCAGACATTTTTATGCACACGTTTACGCGTCCTTCATAAGTCAAAAAATTTCACTCTTAAATTTATAGTCAAAATTTCTATAAACTAATACTAATGAAATCAATCATCCATAACATTAGGTTGTCGAAGTACGTACAGAATTGTGAAGGCGTGCCGTTGATTGTATCAGTTTTCCGGTTGGTATAGTTTGGTACCTATTTGTTGGATTTGTCCGGAAGTAGTTCAACTAACAATAATTCCATATATGTATACGACTGCTGCACAGTACACATTTAGTTCGGTGGCATGCAGCACAAAATCGTGACAAAGCATGTTAGGGTTACAGTTGTACTTACAATTTATTTATGTTTATTACAAAGACTTTGAAGATCTATCTCATTTAAAAAAAATAATAAATTCAATGTTTTTGATTCGTTTTTGGATGTCCACATTTCTGATGTTTTCTGCTTCATTTGTTGATCATGTTATCTTCTGAATGTAAAGTGTACAGTCAAGAATATTGATGTTACACTTAATAAACAAGCCTATTTTGATATCTTGATATAATTATATAATTATATCTTTAAATTTGTAGACTGAAAGAAAAGTAAAGAGTATAGTTTGTATTTTTTTCATGCCTAAGTATAATTTCTTATACCTTATAGATGTTTTCTTATGTTAATGCATTAGAAATATACAGGACTATTTGATTGTTTAATTTTCTCAAACCAAAACCTATTTGATGACCGTCCACATTTGTCACTCTATTGACGACTCTCCTTATTTTGAATGCTTAGACAACTCCTAGCGCGCATTACCAGATCTTCCACTCTTGGTGTGTGGCACGCCCTGAGGATGAAATTGAGTATACTAAACGATTAGGTAGGATTTTTTCCTTACTGTAGTAATGGAAGTTATGTGCATAGTACATCAAAAATGGGACGTATAGACTAGTAGTGGTTATCCTTTATTAATGCATTGTTTACAGTCAAAATGTTCTTATTCATATTAAATCTAGGCAAAATCTGAAGAAAAATATACAACAAACTACTTATTCACCTGTACGATTTGTTGTGTTGAATGAGGACAGCCAAGCACTCAATAGACCGTTATTTGTTGGTGACAAATTCAAACTTCTGTTCTTCCTTGTTGATACAAGTGGTGAGTATGACATAAGAAAATCTTCCTTTTGCAGAATTTTTTCGTATTCATCTTTTTTTGTCTACAATAATGAACTAATGAAATAAAAGGAACAACAGCAAACACCAACAATGGCTGAAAATTATAATTACATGCCACAATCTGCTAGGGAACTACACAAGAAAAACAAGAAAAACCCGACCGCAATTTTTGCGCCTGTCCCAAGTCAGGAATATGTTGGTCATTAGCTTGTCCTTGTCTTCTTATAAAATTTTAGTTTCTTGATATTTGGGTTATTGGATGTGGTTTGTTTCCATTGATTTATTCACTTTTTTACGTTTTCGGGGCCATTTAGGGCTTACTATATGGTGTGAGGTTCCTCACTGTGTTGAAGACCATATGGTGACCCCTAGATGTTTTGTTTTTTGTCGTTGTAACTTGGATATGGGATGTTGTCTCCTTGACATTTACCCCATTTCCTTTCTTTTTCATACAAATTAGACAAAAGACAAACGTACACAACGATAGGAACTCGGGACAGCCGGACTTGGTACAGGCACTAGCAAAAGCCAGCGGTAGGGTAACAATACTACAGTAAGATCAAACGTTGTTAAAGAAGAAAAATGTAATTGCTGTTACAATGTATATACGATTTTATAATTTCTTAATGTAAAATATAAAAGATTCCGAAATTACAATAAATGTTAGGTCTGTAGATAACCCTCTTGACAATTTATGTATCATCTGTGAAAATGAAATTAATGCATTAATTTGAAAACTAGAAACCAAAATACGTTTAGATTCGAAAAGAGTGCAGATAACCTAAAGTACTTAAGTAAATCAACACCATCTACGGATAGAGCTTTGCACGAAAAAGATAATCTGTAGATCAAAGTTTGGAATATAATTTAGATTTTGAATTTCTTTAAAATGGTTAATTTTCTGGTCATTACTGAAGTACTCGACAACTCAACTGGTAATAGCGTTGGGATTGGAAGTCCTTGATTAGAGAAAACGACCACGGGGATAATAAAATAAAGTTCACAAGACTAGCAGAAAAGAAATCAACCAGTTCATATTTACCAGTACTATAATTTTTTGTAATTTGTTTTCACGAATTAAGAACACATTTATTAATTTAGTATTTCAAATGCTTTAAATGAATTTCGCTTAAATCGATTCGAGAATATACAAACCAATTAAATATCTGGAATTATGATACTGAAAAGATTAAAAAAACTAAACCTTTTTCAAGGTAATAAAGGGCTACGCCGAGCGCAGCATGATACGACCGCAGCATCTCGACCACTGAAATTTAAAGTAGGAAAAACACAAGGAATGGAGTGAATGTACATGTGACAAAAACGCACACGATACATAGAAAACTCCAGTTTATCAAGGACAGGGCTTTTATTCCTGTCTACATCTTGATGTAACTAAAATGAATATGGACACAGTAATTTGCTGGACACAATAAGGACCTTGACACATAAATTAACTGGACACATAGAACTAGTGAAAATCAAAATTAGCCCTTTAAATCCCTTATTAATAGGATATTGTAAGAGCTAAGAAAAATCTGATTTCACATATTTTGAAATATTGCAATTTGGCCCCTTTGACCCTTTAAAGCTTGGAAACCGTAAGAGCTATGCAAAATCTATTGCCATGTAATGAAAGCTAACAATGAGAACAATCCAAAGAAAAAACTCATCAAAATCTGATGAAAAATTAAGGTTTCACATATTTCTAATAATTGCAATTTTGGCCTCTTTGACCCCATATACCTCATGAAAAGAATCCAAAGAAAACAATCCCATCAAAAACGGATGAAAAATAAGATTTTACATATTTCTGATAATTGCAATTCTAGCCCCTTTGACCCCTTCTAGCTTGGAAATGGTAAGAGTTACGACAAATCTGTTCACATACTACTGAAAGCTTACAATGAGAGGAATCCAAAGAAAAAATCCCATCAAAATCTGATGAAAAATAAAAAAAATTAGATTATCCGCATGTTTGCAATTTGGCACATCAAAATCCGATAAATAATAAACATTCGACAGTCAAGTATGTGTAAACACCAAATTTTGCCCTTTTTGGCCCCTTTTTTAGGAACGAGAGGGGTAAAAAAACCTAAAACTGATCCCAACCTTCCGTTTGTGCCAAGGAACATTATATTAAAATTTCATAAGGATTGAACAATTACAACTTAAGTTATTGACCAAAAACAAAAGTGTCTACGGACGACAACGCCAACGATGACAACGACAACGACAACGACGACAACGACGACAGCACCATACCATAATACGACCTCAAATTTTTTGCGGTCGTATAAAAAGATTAAAAAACTAAACCTTTACACCACTGTGGATTTCAAAGGTAAATCCCTGTTCATAATAAAATACCGAAGTTACTGCTATTCTAGTTTTTGCATGTAGTCTCTTACTAAACACATGTTTTAAATATTTAAAGGCCTTATGGTGACTTCAAGATGAAGAATAACAATAAAAGCGTTGTTACATTGCTGGGTTTAATCATATATTTGTAGAGACTTTTTCTCATGTGCATTAACTCAATATCCTTTAATTGTTAATGTTATGAAATTGTCGCAACGAGTGTACTTTTTTTATTTTTCAGTGTACCAAACACTTAGTATAGATTATTGTATTGCTAATAATACAATGTCAGATAATCCAGTCCAATTTGAGTTCGTCAAAGATGGGTAAGTAAGCAATCAATATCGATCATAATTAATACGATTAAATGTCACAAGCATATTGTTTCAATATTAAATACAACACCAATACATTGGCAACAGAATACCGGTGTAACCAGGAAGAAGGAGAGAAAAATCTAGAATCAAACATAAAATGACATCAAAGAGATAACAAAGATAAAGGGCACATGACAAAGATAAATACTGTAAAAGTACTTTTATTCGTGGACATCAATTTTCATGGTTTCCCTAAATATCACTATTTCGTGGGAACTTAAATTCGTGGTTTGGAATTCTATGCATTAAAACTCTCCAGAAACATGCATTCCGTTGGGTACTTAATTTCGTTGTTTAAGCGAACCAAGAAATCCACGAAAAGTGGAACTCCACGAACATTGGTATTTTCACATTTAATAAAAAGCCACAAAGCATAGGACCAGCAGTGTTAGCTCCTACCAAAACAAAAAAACAGGAAGTATTAGCTCCGGAATAGTAAGCTTGATCTGGTCTACATGTGTCACACTGACAATGAAAACTCCAGTGTCAAGTCATGTAAGGGTGTTTAATCAGTCCATAATCAGTCAATTGTAATGTACCTTTTTCCTATAATAATGTTTGAATAAATGTCGGTACCAAAAGCAAGGTCAAGAAGCAGTTGCATACTTATCGTCGGTAACAAAATTGAAACGCCCCTTTGTAAGTGTGTGGGATTTACTATGTTACATATAGGAACACTAGTGGATCCTTTTTATAGTGCAACAATGATTTTACCGTCAATTTCTATATGAGTGTGTGTGTGTAGTATTTGACATGCAGTCCTATTAAAATAGTTGTGAAAAAACATTTATGAAATTCAAAATTCATGCTAATATTATAGATGCCCCACAAAAGATGGCATGAATATTATAGTAAACCAGAAAGGACCAGAGGCAGTCGAGTATACCCGACCTAGTGATAATACTAAACTACCAGCAACTGAAATAATGTTATATGCATTTAAATTTAAGAAGACTACAAATGTTGGATTCAATTGTGCTGTCCGTATCTGTAAAGCAGGAGACGAGGCATTGTGTCAGCCTGTAAGTATTAAGGTATTAGTAGTGTAACTCTCCATGTGGTCATCTAAACGACAGGGATCTTATAATTTGAATATCGGTAAATATTTGCAATATCCGACATATTCCGGAAATGTTTAAAAGTACTTATTTTGTTAGAATAAATTTTATCATTAACTGTTTTAGATGCTTTTTACAGTACATGGACTTGATTCTTGTTTATATATATATTTAAAATTCATTTTCAAACTTGATTTGAAGGAAATTTTAAAAAAAACTGAGTTTTCGGGAGAGCACTTTTCTTCAAAATCAATGTGCGCCGATGATGTTGTTAACAGAATATTGAATAAGTCATGGAATGAAAATGCTTCTCAGAATAATCAATAAACAATGCCTAGATTAAACGTACTATTCACATATTGAGTTGTTTTAATTCATTGAAATCACTTGACAATTCAAGATGTTTTTACAGCCCTTACGTTGTCCTTTCTTACTTATGTTTTTTTCATTTACAATTGGTTAGGTCCTTTTTCATTTTGTTTGGTTGATGTCCTTGAAATTTGGTCTGTAGGTATTGTCACGTACTAGATAGTATTCGGAAAACGTTTGGCCTTAATTCATGACGGCACAGGGTTTTGGTATTATAATGTCATGTTCTCTGTATATATATTGATAATATTTTAATCTTGAGTTAGATCGAGCCTAATAAAAATATCAGACAGAATTGTCCTTTTTTTAGTATATTTTGTAGGTCTTAACTCAATTGTTCCTGAAATATAATAAAAAAGGGATAAGTCACCGACCATCTTTTCTTGTTCTCAGGATTTGAAAATCAGGCCAAATTTTGTATTTTTCGGCACAAAGAATATATAGTGATCTCTGAGAATATGCTTATAGTTAAACTTTCATATAAAATAAATATCAGATAGATTATTTTATCTAAAAGAGATACACTTCAGCTATATGTTGAGCTAAAATAAAATCTATATGTCACCGTTTGAATAAGGGAGATATTTTATGTAGTATACAAAATAGAAAATATTTACCGAACATGGAGCTAATTTGCGGTAAAGTGAATGATATAAATTAATCAATTCATTATGACGTCACAATGAAAAGGCTTATAAAAGAACACCAAAGGGCTTGAAAAGCAAGTAAACTCAGCACCCGATTCGAATTTTGCAATATGCGCGAATGCGTTGTGTATTAGTGTCGATCTACCTTAAAATACTAGAATGTTTTAAATGTGACAAGACAAAACTTACTTATTCCCATTATCTATATCCTTCGATATAACATTATGAAAATGAAATCTTGCTATTAACCAATGATTACATATTTTCTAACATACAGCGTGATTGTTCAAAGAAACCCACAACGACAGATTCTGGGTCAGTAGAAAGTACCTCAACTGTGACGAACAGTACTGGCGAAAGTTCAGAAAACTCCACATCAACAACAATTGCCTCCGTAAGGAGAAAACGTTCATCAGCTTATGGTGACAGACAACTGTTGTCAACTATTGTCACTGTCCAGGAACCAGATCTAAGTGAATTATTAATTCTGCCAAACATTGGTTCGAAAAACGTCGAAAAAGGTATTGTTTATATTTGATTTGAAGTGCAGATTTTAACACATTGAAATGCATAATTAATCACCGAGTAACTGATCATTTCATTTCTTCTTGTGGTCATTTCGAAAACTTTGAGTATTCAGTGCAGATCAAATGAAAACATTTAGAAAACCAAATATGAAGTCTTTAGATGTTATGGATACAATTTTCTATACCTTGTTTATCTACCATGGTTTGCCGTCTCCTGATCGAATTACACTTATCCATCTACCAGTGGACGCTGAATGTAGTCTTCCTTACATGGACAGTAATATTCCAACTTCTCCTGTTTACAAAGATAATGCTTCACAGTTGATTCGCTATGCAAGACCTAGCATCAATTCTTCGGTCGTTCTCATTCGACATGATCTCCGTGACCGCCTGAATAATCGAAGCTTCTAAAAAATTTCGTCTCAAACGATCATTGAGCAGATTCTATTAAAAATATCAGCCCCCTTGCGATTTATTTTCTTTTTCTTTTGAATTTGGTCTGATGGTTCAAGATTCATTTTTACTGAGATGACTATTTCTTTTCATTGGCTACGACTTTTCAATAGAAATTGCTGTTGAATAGCTATCGGAAAATACCGTAATAGAATTGGAGGTGTGGCACGTCAATACACCCGTTTAACCATCATTTCTGTTTAAATACCTGTCCGGACCATTACGTTTGACAATTTGTTCCGGTGGTTTTGCACCTGTTTTGTCCTGTTGTTCCTTGTTCAATAGACGAGTTTCCGATTGGTTAATTTTCCCGGAAAATTTTGACGTCACAATATATATTTTTGGACGTCACAATGCTACGTGACGCAATTTACTCCGATTGACCTCAGGTCAGTCGGGGCAATTCATTCATAAAAGGAAATTGGAAATTCGTCTATATTTTTGTTATTTCTCGCATTTACAAACACAAACTGTCTGTGTTTCTTCAAATGGTTGAAGAAAATAAAAGTCAGAAGATATCAGACACATTGTCTTGTATTCTTGGTCGAAATAATCATGACCAATTCCGGTAATTTATCAGGCTCCCTATGTAAGTTGTTACAATAGTATTTTACAAATAAGAAGAAAGCACCAGTGTTTCACATTGGTAAAATCATGACTTCAAAAAGTTTACATTATTTCTTCCTCGAACGCCAACGTGGTCTAGCAATGATTCTTTGTTTTTATTTGCTTATAACAAAACAAAAATTAATTCGGACCTTGCCATCCAATGGATTAAAACATATTATTTTTATACATACAAGGAACATTGCGATAATACTCTTGATTCAGAGAAACCATTTTCCTAACAGTTTTGAAGTGTAAAATTTCTATTTATTTTATTCTAACCTTTATATCTCAATAGTTTTATTGTCCTTTCTCTATATTTCAAGACATATGTTTTTATAATATATAATTTTAATGGACCGATCTTTTTACAACTGACTGATGATATTTTCACGTGTTATTTATCATATATTTCGTGGCAGATTCTGTTGTTTTAAATGTATCAAATGGCGGTAATTCTTTACCTTTATGGATTTTTTTCAGGAACAAACAACCGACTAGGTCAAGAAGACAAGAAAGGAAGATGTATCATGTCCGATGACGTCATCGTGGTTATTGTTGTCTTGGCAACCGTTGTTTTTGTATTGATTGTAATTGCATCAATATTGATAGTAATGATGTGTCGTAACAAAGGAAAAATACAGATTTTAAAGGAGAAAGCAAGCTTTGACTTCAACTATACCATCCCAAGACCGAAATTACATGAAAAATAATTTTCACAACATACTGTTTTGTGCTTTTAATTTGTTTTTGGTATATTTACAATACAAATCATGTAATAGTATAAAAAGGATTCATGCATAAAAGGGCGACCCTTTGCTGTGTTTAATCGTTTGTATCAAAGATGGAATAAGAATAAGGAACGAGAAAAACGGAGCTATTAAACACGTTTTAGTAAGGCAAGTTAAACAATTCGAAAAAAGAACAAGGACTAGATATATGGACTAAATGCCGAGTTTAATTTTTTTTTTTTGGTGGCATATTTAAACAGATGTGATCCACATGTTAAAAACTGTACTGTTAAATATGCATTCTTGCATTGATAGTCTCGAAAGTGTGTATTATAACTGAGGAAGTTGAAGTGAATGCTAGAAATTAATAGTAGAACATATATATCATGAAAATGCTTACGATATAAAAACCTGAATGTTATCTTTGTCGACTTTGCACCATTATAATTCTATGTATGGCATGTCTTCGTCTTTCATATTTATCGGTTTCTCATTTTTTTTCATTTGTCTATTATGTGATATTTATGTATACATATATGTGTGTGTGTATAGATATGTATGTCATTTAGTAGTATAGTTATGATTCACACCAACAGTGCTAGTCTGTTCTCTAGTCTGGTTACAAAAATCAGCTTGTAGACATTTATGTTCTACTTAGTTGAAGAAACCACACTATAATACAGAATTTTATTTTCAAATCAATGCTTCCTTTCGAACTGAATAATCAGAAATGATTAAAATATACAGTTCATTACAGTAATTCAAATGATTATTATACAAGACAAGATATAAATATAATTATGAAGTCCAGTGACCTAACATTTTGCTGGGACAACCCACAAAAATTGTAATGCATATGAATATTTCGAAATACATTTTTATCAAATATAAACACGGACGACAAAGCTTTTTGGCATTATTTACAAAGTACTAAAAATACAAGAAATACTTAATCAGCCCAAAGTGTTTATTTACCGAAATAGAGAATATAAATTACCAGTAGATTTGGGGTTTACTATGGACTTTCAAATACAAATTCAGATAAACACCTAAATTGTAATTGGCAATGTGACAAGCACCACTCATTATCACAGTTAACATTCCCGGGCACCTGTTGATACCCAGGATTTATATGTGGTTCACACTGTTGGTGCTTTATTTTTGTGGCGTTCATATCGTGTTTCTTGCTTTGATTTCGTGTCTTCTTTGGTCTGCATTAGTGTTGTATAATGGTAAATTTTTCGAATTAATCGTTCGCTTGTTGGTTCGTAGGCGTTTGATGATGTGATAGTACTAAAACAAGAGGATCAATTTACAGCTTACATGTAGGCAGTAAAGCTGGAAAAATAAATGTTTTGTATTGTCAGTCAAATCAATCTTGGTACAAAGTAATGAAACCACTTACTAATAATGGCAGTAAAATACCCAAGGAAGTGATGATCACCATGAAAAATTAAAGTCCAAAGACATGGCAAAAACGGCAACAGAGAGAAAAATAGACAGAACAAGGACGTGAGACAGCCACACGGCACTGACGTTAAGACGAAATTAAGAATAAAGACACTCATAGTATAAATTCCCATGAAAACCTGGAGTTACATCAGCTGCTCCGAAAAGGGTAAGTATGTCCTGCCCTGCTAACGACAACCGTCATACTATCACACTATATATTGTTTTGAAAGATTCGTTTGGTAGCGGATTGGTTAATGTAATTTTCTACACCTTAGACAAAACCAATTTAAATCCATGGTACATGATACATCTCTAACCCTCAAACAGTAACATGGTAACATTTTGAAATGTCTGTAGTATTCACACAATCACAAGGACAAATCGGTAGCACAAACATCACTGACGAAGACAAAACTAAAATTCTACAGTATGATTTACAAGACGACACGAAAAACTTAAGTACTGACAGTGTGAACTTCCATTTAAACCGGGAATGACATAAGGTCCTCCTGGTGTCCTGGTGGGTAAGCATGTCCTGCTCCACTAACGACACCCGTCACACTATCAGTGAGTCAATCCAGGGTTGAGTCAAAACCGGTTATGTCAAATCCGTGAAGACGTGAAATCTAGCCGAAAATGTTCGTTTTCATTTGGGACACAGACACGTCATATCTGTCTATGATGTTATGATGACAGCCATAGAATTTCTGATATGATGAAAGTAACAGAGGCCGAACAAATCTCGGATTTAACAGTGTTGCTCCATTAAAAAATCACTGTATAAACATGAAAATTTGAAGTAAAAAAGACAAAGGAAAGAAGACCATGCCTTATAGGTTTAAACCGAGAGAACATTTATTTGTCTAAAAGCATAAATTACTCTTATATATTACTGAGCACTTATGATTTGATTTAGGCCTCTGTTTAAGAAACATGGCGGATATTTTCTATTGTGTTAGAAAGAGCTAGCGTACTTCAATTTATCGATTTTCGACATGTCTTCATATGATAACCTGTTCATTTTGAAAGGACCTTTCTTATCTCTCTGAAAGAAGGAAAGATGATAAACACAAATGTCATTCTTTGTAAGTTTTTTTTTATTTAATTTTGCAAGCAAATATACAAATTAAGTTAGTAAAGTATTTATATTAATATGTTATAAGTGCACTGTATTACTGTAGTTCACTTTACACCTGCTGTGTCTTTCTGCCCTTTGGTTTTCGACTCGTAACAATTCTGTAATTTTGTTATTACATTGGAATTATTGTAGTAAGCCAAATAAAAATTAGAAGATTATTTTCAAAGTTCTGTAATCTTTCGGCTTGTATCTTCAGAAATCGACAGTCATGCCACTGCATGGTATACTTTTCCTTGAAACTTTTTTTTCTCAGGCATTTGTTTGCATATGAATTTCGACAATGCGTCGTATAGCCATAACCATTCTATTTTGTTTGTACTTTTGAACGTGATTAAAGAGATGAAACAACACGATCATAATATTTAATAAAAAACAATTATAAAAGTCCTCTGCTGAAAACTATAGTCTTGGCGTTAAAAGGGTATTACTTGTTGCATAAGAAATCAAGTTAATCCTGGTCGGAAATTAAAGGTTGTCATTCGTAGTGATCACAGAGCAACAGTAATGTATTGATTACTAAAATCAACTCTTCACACCTATCGTCATGAGTTGTAGTCTTTATCTTAATACCGACATTTATGGCTCACCTGGCCTTATGCCGTCAATTTGCGTCAGTCGTCCGTCGTCTGTGTGTCGTCTGTTGTCCGTCGTGCGTCCGTCCGTCAACAATTTCAAAAATCTTTTCTTCTGAAACTGCGGTGGCAACTGTAACCAAACGTAGCCTGAATCATCACCGGGTATGCAGTTTCAAGAGTTATGTTCGATTAGTCCGTAGATTTTGAAGACAATCCCAAAACCCGTCTTGGTGTTAATGCCCTTTTTCCGTAAAATTTTCAAAAATTTTAACATTTCTTATTTTTACTAGAAAAGCTATAAGAGATGGAGGTAAAATTTAAATTGCAAATATGCTCAGCATGACAAGATCTACATATTTGTAAATTTTGATGAAAATCTGAAGACCCAAATAGGAGTTATTGCCCTTTATTGGTCAAATTTTCGAAATGTTATACATTTTGTAAAAAACGCTTTGAGATAGACGTCAAGTGTGAATAGCAAAAGTATGCATCTTATTAAGAAGTAAAACTTCTACATATGTCTGACAGGTTCACATCTCTTCCAAGATGGCCGCTTCCCGGGACCATAGTTTAACATAGGACCCTATGGGGAAAATGTTGTAAGTTGTTAATTCTTGGAAACCGTTTCATAATTGATATTATCTAGGCATATTAACATGAAAGTTATATACCACTACCATTTAGCTGCCACCTCAGATCAATCATTTAAACCTTTGAGAAAATCCTATTTGATCAATAGCCAGAAGGTGAGCGATACAGGCTCACATGAATGACTTGTGAGCCTCTGGTTGCTCATTTTATTTGGACAAATAAAATATGACCAACAATTTTCAAAATTGTAAAACAACTGATGCCCTAGTCCAAAACATGCAATACATTCAGGGATGTTTTACTTGAATCAAGAATATATTGGTATAGACAAATATGAAAATTAAATCATGGTATCTAGTCTAGATGAAATATTATTAGTTCAGATTAATAGATTTGGAAACGATTTAATCTTTTTTACTGAATAAAAAGAGTTGAAATGAAGGTCCAGTCAAAACTAGAACCACAGAATAAATCAGTAATTCAATGTCGCTCGAAACAATCTTTCAAATGTGATTTGTTTCGGAAAGACATACAATGTAGTAGATCACCATGGACAAAAATTCAAAATAGTGTCACAAAAATAGCATATCGTCGTATTCTTTAACGGTAATCTCTTTTATAGATGTAATTTAAGGCATTTGGGCCGTAATACTGGTTTAGATCATTCGATGGTGTATTAGAGTCTCTCTAATTATATACACGTTTCCTTGTCGTTTGGGAAAATCGTTATTCTCGTCTAGGGGATCGAGATATCTTGTGATTTTTTTGGGTGTGAGATATAGTAGATACAGTATCTATCCTAAGGGAAAAACCCAGATAGGATGATCTAAAACCTGAATTCTAAACTAACTTGTCCATCCCTAGCCTTGCCAGGATATCAGTTGCTGCGAAAGGTAAACATGATCTGCTCCACGCGTGGTGATTGCCAAGTATTGTTATAATCTCCTTTAAATCATGATGGATGTTTTTATTTTTTTTTCACAAAATTCGATATATATTTTTTTTTTTATTTTCAGTTACCGGTATTCTGTGGATGCAGCACAGCTTAACAGGAGGTATGCGTTCCAATCTGTGTTTAGCTTTATAAAATTTCTATACTTTAGAGAATATGACTTGGTTTTGACTTCATCTGTTTCAGCCTGTGAGCTATTGAAGATCTACCAAGGACAGAGATAGTGTCTTGTTATTGAGCTTGCATTTTGTATACGTTATCTAAATGGGATACCTTAAGAAAGAAACTATTAATAATGAAGGGATTTTGTGAAAATGCACATGAAACAAAGTCTACTCTAGTTCATGGTTTTACCAAGGAAAGGAAAACAGTTTTACTATTATTTATCTAACTATTATTGTAATGAAAAATGTACCGTTTTGAATCTTGATGACACCACGGCTTTATTTCACAGCATTGTTCGAAACCAGTGACGTTTTAATTGATAATGATCTATTAGTTATACTTTTTTCATACATGCATTTTTTTCAATGAATGCATTTTCCCACTAAAATCAGCCAAGACATTTGAAGAATAACGACCCTTACCGACGATATTTTGACGTCATATACATTTACAGGTACTATTGGAGCTTAAACTAAAAC
The DNA here is from genome assembly GCA_002080025.1 of Modiolus philippinarum. Taxonomy (NCBI): domain Eukaryota; kingdom Metazoa; phylum Mollusca; class Bivalvia; order Mytilida; family Modiolidae; genus Modiolus; species Modiolus philippinarum. The sequence continues at coordinate 47,415 of MJUU01057793.1, read as the reverse complement.
TATATATTTTTCTATATGTAATCATATGGACTCCTAAAAGTTAAAAACAAAAGTTCTGTACCGTGTACCGAGCGGTTGAGGCTATATTACATAAATTTGAAATAGTAGGTCCGTATCTGGTATGCCAGAGTTTGTAAGATTAAACTCAACTAGAAATAACTATAGACTAAATAACACCGAACTAAAATATGTACAGGGGCTCTTTGCATAAAACAACATGACATCTAACTATAACACTGCACAACGTAAATCCACTACCAAATGATCACTATGCTATGACAAATCAAAACGCTAAGTATGCTCAAAAACTAAACAACAGTGCATTTAAACTTATAAATATATATGATATATACAACTGAAAAAGGCTATACACAAGCTATCTGATGCGTATAGATATATATCTGTATATGGTAAATGTTAAAGACTTCTCAATCCAACAAAGTTAAAACGCCAAGACCTATAAACTGTTCAAGCAGCAAATGCTTATTGACAACCACAGCAACAAATGCGTATAAACCACTGTAGCAACTAATGCTTATAGACCATATATAGCAGTTACTTGTTTTAGCTGCGACCAGTCAAAATGGTATACAGCTTTAAACACTGTAACCCTATAAACCTTGTCTTCTTACGTCTTTACAACAGTCTTCTTGACGGCCACATAGACAATGACACCGATCACACATCTCGTCCCCTTTTATACTACCGATCAACCAATAAAATTGAAGGGATTGTCCGAATCTTGTAAACGTTTGATTGAAATGGTATTAACCTAAATACCAAAGAGTTCGTTAAATTGTTGTTACCTTGTGATTAACTGAATATGAAATTGACATCGTTATATTATAACATTGAAATGCTATCTGAAGGGATTAACGGACAATGTTGAAACAGTTATTGATTTTCTTGACTTGGGGATTTAATTAAAACTGCATGATGCAATAGGCAATGAAATCACATTTTGTTACATTACCCACGCATGGGAAAAAATGCGTCCCGCATTTGAATATTATTTTCAATTAGATCTGATGTATTCGTACTTCTTTTTAAAATACATACTTTAAGCACGAATTATCTGAACATAAACTTTGCTTCCTGGCAAAATGAAAAACTTTGCTTCCTGGCAAAATGAAAAGAAACAAAACATTTTTTAAAAAAATATTTCTTATATATCTAGTATAAAAATAATTGGCGTAACTCGCTCAGTATATATACAAGATCAGTTTTCAAACCAAAGCGTCTCCTCTTCTTCTGTACTCTCTACCTGCTCTCCATCTTTCATGTATTTTCTGACAGTTCTCACAAGTTTCCTTCTCTTTATTCCAGTTGTTTGCGTTGAACTATCAACTGCTCTTTTCATCGTATAATGTACGTCTTTCACTTCTACAAGGTCATGTTCTTTCTTATTCACGTTCTCCTGATTTTCATTCATAACACACTCATCAACTTCTTTGGCCAGACCTTTATACTTAGTATCTGTTTTTCTGTGAGGTGCAGCTACCTTAGTTGGGTAGCAAGGTTTCCTTATAATCCTCCCAAGTTCCAAATCTTTGTTCGGTTTATCCTTGTCTACAGTAGATTGGGAGACTGATGCTGTAACTGGCATACTTTGTGCAGTTTTGCAGTTTCGTCCTCTGAAGACTTTCCGCCCTCTTCATCACTTCCGATATCACTGAGTGCCACGTCATCTTTAACACTGCTCGATCCCTGTTCGTCTTCTTCTGAATCAGACTGGTCATCCTCTTTAGAACTACTACTTTCTTTTTCGATGGCTATGACATCACCGGGATCATACTTGTCTATATCTTCTGTACTGTCGTCACTCATTCTTTGTTGCTACTGGCAGACTTAACTTCTTCAATTCTAACGTTTGAACCAGCATTTGACTTCCCGTGTACATTTTTACAGTGCCTCTGTAAATATGACGTTCTCTTGAAAACCTTATGACCCGCCCTTTCCTGTACGCACACCAGCAAGTGGTCTTTTAGCTCAATTCATTGTTCTTGAAATCTTGTCCACACATAGAACAATCGACTCTTTTAACAACTGTGACTTCAATTGCCTTTCTAGGAGTGGTTTTGTTTTTGCCATTTTCTAAAAAAAACCAAATTACAGCATTAAATATGTGAATCTTGTCTGATATACACTATATACACAAAGATATTCTTAATAATCACATTCATAATCTTTAAGATAGATAGGACGACGACGTTCTCGTCTCGATATCGGTGGGTTCGCCAAGATGTCAACTTCTTCAGGGTCATTTAATATATCCCCTTCGGAATTCACAAATTCATCTTGCACCGCCTCTAGTTTTTCCCTCTCAGGGACAGATTCTTCGTGAATTAACAATTGGGATTGTCTCTTTCTTAGCCTGTCGCAATGCATAACGGTGTTTCGTCCATCTTTGTTCCTTTGGTATTCTACTGCCGTTGTTTTCTCTTCCACAATTTACCACATAAAGTACTTCAGATACTATTTTTCCTATCTTAAATGGGCCTCGCCAAAATAAGGTTCGTTTTTGGAAACATCCTGCTTTTCGTTGAGGAAAGTAAACATAAACTTCGTCACCTTCCTTGAATTTTTCCCGTGAACATTTACGGTCGTGATATGTTTTCTGTCTCGCAATTGCACCTTCAGAATATTGTCTCACGAGTTCATGTGCTTGCTCTAATCTTTCTTGCAATTCCCAGACCCATTTATTAGTAGGAATTTGTTTTATACTTCGGGGCTATTCGCAGACTAAATTAAGTGGTGTTGAAGCTTCGCGTCCTAACATTAACAAATTAGGTAAAAAATTTGTGGTCTCATGTTCTGATAAGCGATATGCCATCATTACATAGGGTAAATGATTATCCCAATCTCTTTGATGGTCTCTTACAAAACCACGTAGCATCGTTTCAAGGGTTCTATTATACCTCTCGACCATTCCATCAGATTTAGGATGGGATGGACTTGTCCTGGTTTTTTCAATGCCTAACAAACGACACATTTCCCTAAATAACTTGCCTTCATATTGTCCACCCTCGTCAGAATGAATTATATTTGGGACCCCGAATCTGGCTACTACTTCTTCAACTAAAATTTTAGCCACTGTTTTCGATTCCACATTGGGCATAGCAAACGCTTCTGTCCATTTAGTGAAATAATCTGAAATGACCAGAATATATTTTTTTCCCATTTTCAGTTTCTGGTAGAGGACCTACTATGTCAGTGGCTATTCGTTCCATCGGTATTCCAGACCTAACAATCTGCATAGGCGCCTTCTTCTTGGGAATTGGTGCTTTACTTCGTAGGCACACATCAAAACCACCCACATGACGCCTAACATCTTCCTGCATTTTAGGCTAATAAAAATTTTCTCTAGCCCTGGCCAATGTTTTACGGACACCAAAATGGCCAGAAAACTTAATATCATGACATAGTCTTAAAAATGTTACGTCTTTCAGTCAAAGGTACTACAACCTGTAAACGCGACATTTCTGAATCAACTGATGTCCATACCCTACACAACAGCCGATCATGAACAGTCAGCTTTTTCCACTGACTCCACAAAGACCTCATCAGATAACCTTCACTAGTTATGTCCTCATACCTAGGTTTTTCATTGTTTAACACCCATTGTCTCATTTTACTTATAGTCTTGTCATTGTCTTGAAGGCCAGTTAACTTGGAAGACTCAAGTGATATAATATTTACATATTCATCCTTTTTGTCGTGAGTACCCTTTGTACTATGGTTTGTATTCAAAGACGTATCACGTTCCGAGCAATGATTACATTGTTTGCAAGGATATCTACTCAGTGCTTCAGCATTTTAGTGTGTGTACCCAGGACGATGTTGGATTTTCATATCAAAGGTAGATAAAACCTCGACCCATCTGGCCATTTGACCCTCGGGATTTTTTAAATTCATAAGCCATCTTAGGGACCCATGGTCTGTCTTTAATAGTTATTGACGCCCGCTAAGATAATGTCTAAAATGCTTCGTGAAATGTACTACCGCCAGAAGTTCTCGCCTCGTAACGCAATATCGTCGTTCGGACTTAGTCAAGCTTCTACTCGCATATGCTATGACTCGTTCATTCCCATCGTGATTCTGGGATAGAACAGCACCGATGGCAGTTCCGCTGGCATCGGTTTCCAAGATAAATGGCTAAGAAAAATTCGGATGGGCTAAGATAGGTGCAGAGGTTAAGTAATTCTTCAATAAAACAAACGAATCATCACATGCGTTTGTCCATTCATAAACTTTGTTTTTTCACAAAGTTTGTGAAGCTTCTTAGCAACTTCAGAAAATCCCTTTATGTAGCGTCGGTAATACCCACAAAAACCAAGAAAAGATCTTAATTCAGTTTTATTTGTGGGCACCGGCCATGATTTTACAATCTTGTCTGGGTCAGTAGAAACGCCTTTTTCTGAGATAACGTGTCCTAAATACTTCACCTCTTCTTGAAATAAGTGACACTTTTTCGGTTTTAGCTTTAGGCCTGCTGACTTTAAACTATCAAACACTTCAGCAAGATTGTCTATCATGGCATCAAAAGATTTTGCAAACACAATGATATCGTCTAGATATACTGGACAAATATTTCATTGTAACCTTGCCAATACAGTCTCCATAAGTCGTTCGAATGTCCCTGTCGAATTGCACGTTCCAAATGGCATGACATTAAATTGATAAAGACCTTGTTTAGTTGCAAAGACAGTTTTTGGCCGATCCTTTGGCTCTACTTCTACCTGCCAATACCCCGAACTTAAATCTAACGTTCCAAACCAGTTAGCATCGGATAAATGGTCAAAACAGTCATCCATTCTTGGTAGGGGGTATGCATCCTTAACTGTTTTTAGATTAAGTTGCCTATAGTCAACACAGAATCTTATAGTGCCATCTTTCTTTTGGTAAGGACTACCCCAGCTGCCCATGGGCTATTTGATGGTTCAATAATATTTTGTTGCAACATTTTCTGTAATGCCTGTTCCATGTCTTTTTGCAAATGGAAGGGAACTCGACGGGGATGTTCTTTATGGGGTTTCGTATTATCTGTTTCAATTTTATGTTTGATGATTCCAGTTCTACCTATATCTGTATCCGACTTGGAGAAGATGTCAGAATACTTTAATAGCAATTGTTGCACGCTATCAGCTTGATTTTCTGTCAGACCTGTAATTGATTTTTCATATAGGTCCTTCAAAAGTAAAGGAAGGGTAATGTCTGATCGACATTCTGCGTTAACCTTCATTACCTCTTCTATAGGAGATAATGTCCCTACATATATTCCTTTATGAATAATTTGTGGTATATCAGAAAGATTCATAATTCGCAGAGGGACTTCATTTTTTCCAGTTACTAGTACCTTAGCAAGTAAACCTTGGTCTCTGTTTTTAAATTCCTCACATACTTCAACCAGGGCAGGCTGATTTATCAGCCTTGAAACATCCTTCACATGTCCCCTAACAAGGCATTCACTACGGGGCAGGTAGAGTAACAGTGTCATGCATTGCTATTCTGTAGCAGTCAATTTGACCCTCGTAGGACAAATTAATGGAATGCTTCCCTATTTTCATAATAGCCCTCCCTATGTCTATTATGCATTGGTGGTGTTGTTGAAAATCTAAACCTAATATACCATCAATATTGATGTCTGCTACAACAACAATGAACTAAATACCGAAGTTATTGATGACTGATGCCTCGAAAGAGTCAATTTTCAAATTTACCACTGCTTTTCCGTAAATTTTCAGTTTTTCCCCACTTGCAGAAAATATTTCCCTATTCATAGATGTTAAAGGGGTTCCCTCTATTTTTTGATAGAGTTCGTTCGAAATTAAGCTCACAGTTGCCCCCGTATCCATGAGTAGGTTCATTGAAATCCCATTACTTTCGTCCGTTACAAATATTCCAGCTTCATTTGCTAATTTACTGACACCTACTGTACCATTTATATTGTTGTCAAGAGAGCTATCAGACATTGGTTCCTTTTTCGACGTTTCTTATTTGATATTCTTATCTTTTTCAGGACAATTTCTGATAAAATGTCCTTGCTTACCACAGGCATAACAAGTTTTACCTCTGACATTTCCTCTATCTGTCTTTCATTGTTTGATTTGTCGCCATTCTCCCTTCGCTGTTTACCCTCTTTTAAAATTTTGACATCATTTCGTAATGATGCAAGTTCTTTTTGAATGCTTGTGAGAACGGAACCTAGACTGGATTCGGGGTTTTCTGGCTCATTGGCATTTGTGGATCTCAAATATCCCCTATTTTCTTCTCGCTTTGTCTCGGCAGTGTTAAAGGCTTCCAATTCAACTGCATGTCTAATAGCGTCATTCAAATCAACAGGTCTAGCCTGTTTAACTCTCAGGCGCATATCAGACATTGCAAGGGCATCAACAAATTGTTCTTTTGCCAAAGTTTCCTTAACATCATTTGGGGCAGTAGGATACGCCAAATTTGTTAAACGACTAATATCCTGGCTGAGCTCATGCAAACATTCCATGGCCTTTTGTCGTCTTTCTCTGAGTTGTTTCGGTACAACTCTGTTTGATTAGAAGGTGAAAACCTCTCTTCCAATGACTTTGATAGTTTCTCAAAATTCTGTCTATCTGACTGAGGCAGATTACCTAAAACCCCTTGTGCCTGTCCCCTTAAACTAACTGCTAGGTATAAACCTTTCTCTTCTGTGGACCACTGGTTTATTTTAGAACAAGCTTCGAAATGCGATATATAATCAAGCCATGTTCCTTTACCATCATAAGTTGCAGGTTTTATTATGCTTTTCGCTTTAGAGGGTGGGTTAATATTGTCATTTTCTGATCTAGAGTGATCGACACCACTAGTTGGGTAATTTCTGTCAGCGTATTGATCACGACTGCCTATATGATTTCTATGCCGACGGTCTGGGATTCTTCGTGTGATAAACTTATCAAAGTGATCAGAAAAGTCCTCATCTTGAAATTCTTTTATTTTCTCACTTTTCTGTACCTTAGAAGTTCGTGACCCTTTCCCTGCATAATTACTTAAAGTTTCAACAAATCTAACTTTGGGTCTCGCCCCTTTATTTTCGTTATCTGGAGGAATGCTATGGTCAGCACTGTAGTTAGGTGCTTGCACATTCAGCGAATTATCAATACCCGAATCTAAACTCCTTGTGCGTTCATGATCTAATACCTGAATAGGTGTGGAATGTAAAAGTCTGGAATCCTCCTTCGAGAACTGATTTAATTTTGCGATTTCGGCATTCAAAACCTCAACTTCCCTTTCGATATCTTCGGTCCCTTCTGAACTAGGATTGTGAAAGGCATAAGCGTCACTCTGACTTTTGGGCAAATCCATTGCTTAAATAATTGAACAAAAAGACTATATATTTATAACCACTTAATCTTATTACAGAGTAATTTTTTAAGACAATTAACAATCTCACAAATCCCACCAAGGCTAGCCACCAATTTTGTAACGTGTACCGAGCGGTTGTGGCTATGTTATATAAATTGAAATAGTAGGTCCGTATCTGGTATGCCAGAGTTTGTGAGATTAAACTCAACTAGAAATAACTATAGACTAAATAACACCGAACTAAAATATGTACAGGGGCTCTTTGCATAAAACAACATGACATCTAACTATAACACTGTACAACGTAAATCCACTACCAAATGATCACTATGCTATGACAAATCAAAACGCTAAGTATGCTCAAAAACTAAACAACAGTGCATTTAAACCTATAAATATATATGATATATACAACTGAAAAAGGCTATACACAAGCTATCTGATGCGTGTAGATACATATCTGTATATGCTAAATGTTAAAGACTTCTCAATCCAACAATGTTAAAACGCTAAGACCTATAAACTGTTCAAGCAACAAATGCTTATTGACAACCACAGCAACAAAGGCTTATAAACCACTGTAGCAGCTAATGCTTATAGACCATATATAGCAGTTACTTGTTTTAGCTGCGACCAGTCAAAATGGTATACAGCTTTAAACACTGTAACCCTATAAACCTTGTCTTCTTACGTCTTTACAACAGTCTTCTTGACGGCCACATAGACAATGACACCGATCACACATCTCGTCCCCTTTTATACTACCGATCAACCAATAAAATTGAAGGGATTGTCCGAATCTTGTAAACGTTTGATTGAAATGGTATTAACCTAAATACCAAAGAGTTCGTTAAATTGTTGTTACCTTGTGATTAACTGAATATGAAATTGACATCGTTATATTATATCATTGAAATGCTATCTGAAGGGATTAACGGACAATGTTGAAACAATTATTGATTTTCTTGACTTGGGTATTTAATTAAAACTGCATGATGCAATAGGCAATGAAATCACATTTTGTTACAGTTCATCGGACTAATTTTTCAACAAAGAGCTTTCGATAATCGCCAGCTTTTGGCTTTTTTTTCATAATGGCTATATTATCAAGTCAAAAATAAAAATGTTATTCTTTTCATAAGAATACAACGATAGATTTTGATTTTAAAAGATGTAGGAAAAGTATGCTTAAGTTGTTACTTTGGAGATATAAAATTTAGAATCGGGGTTTCCAATCATATCTTCAACAAGGTTATGAAAATTTGATTTCTGTAAAAATTACCTCCCCTAATAAATATAAATTTTCCAAACAATATATATTTTGCAAGAATTATCAAATAAACGTTACATATTGATTTAATTTATCATCAATAAAGTATACACAATCATTTTGACAACTAATTTTATCAGATGCGCATGATAGATGCCCAGTTTTAGACACCTGAACCGGATTTATTGTTGAGCTTAACAAAAGTAATTAGGAAAGGGTGATTGAGAAAAATTTCTTCCCCAGCGATAATAAAATTTTCGATTGTTAATATGCGAGCTTTGAGGCTAAAATCGAAATTTTACTATCGAGGGAAAAGAATTTTTTTTTTACAAATCAGCTGAATTCGAATGTTTTTTTTTTGTAAAAAAGAAGGATATAAATGATGGTAAAAAATTTCGCAAAAGTTAAATCAATGCCCGTTGCTAAAACAGTCGAATGCATATTTAACCAACGTATGGGAATAAGAGAATATTGTTTTCTTTTTTATAGTTATACCTAACTTTTGTGAATTATATATACATATAAGTAAGAGAGTCTTGCCCATGTTATGTATGGGTGTACTTTTTTTTGGTTTTTTTTTTTGGTTTTTTTTCACTCAAAAATAAAAACTATAGGAACTATCTTCACTGGAAAACACACAACAATACATTTCCAAATTCCTTTACAGCATTGACTTGTTTTAGCTGTTATGGAATAACTCATCCACGATTTTGTGATTCTGTTACTACATGTCAGGACGGAGAGGTATTTTTTAACAATGAAATATATAGTTAAGATATTTAATTAT
>MJUU01057793.1:4432-34739 GCA_002080025.1 Modiolus philippinarum | reverse complement strand
ACTGAATGATAAATTAAGAAAATGGGTAGGGGCGGGAAATTAGCCCCGCTAAACACTATATGTACAAACACCACTTCTTTAATAAATATATAAACAAATACTGTGAAAATGAGGACTTAAATAAACGGAATGAATAACAAATTACTACGATTTCTTGTTAATGCCATCCGGATGTAATGCACATAACTCTCTGATCCAGAAGCTTTCTCTCGATTGTCTCTGTTTATCGCTCCAACCCCGCACATGATCAATGATGGTCACTTTTGATCTTGCAAAATCTTCTAAAGAATGCCCAGGTAATTTGAAATGTTGACTGACAGGCAGAAATGGTTTTTTGGTGAGGTCACTGCGGTGTCCATTCATTCTTTTGTTGAACGGTTGGACACTTTCACCCACATACTGTAGACCACAGACCTGGCAGTCAATGAGGTATACGACATTAGGTGTCTTACAATTTACATTGCAGAACACCTTGTATACCTTACCTGTTTTTTTGCTACTAAATGTTTGTGTTTGTTGCATTTGCTGACAACACTTGCACCTTCTGTCATCACAAGGTTTGCATTGGCCAAGTGGTGACGAGTTTAGCGGAAGGTTCGCTCGGACCAAAGTATCTTTAATGCTTTTTGGTCGTCTAAAAGCAATAATAGGAGGCTCAGGGAACATTTTCGATAGTTTTTTTTTGCATTTTTCGATTTCTTTCCATAGACGAAAGTGGACACTACACAAATAATTCAGTTAATATTTCAGCCCCTATCCGGGCCTTTTTCAAAACACAGCAAAAATTTAAAACAAAATCAAACAAAAACTATGTACAAAAAAGTCTAAGCAAAATATTCACAGCTACATTCTGGACGCTGGTTATCACAAATGTAATACGAGATTAATGCCCGGAGGGCATATATATATGACAAAATAGGAAGGATCTTTTTTTACATTTACGTACTTGTATGAAAATATTTTTTGTATTTTGTTCATAACAAAAATATACCAATCACTGAAGAAACGTTCACTTTCTATGATCATCAATATAATTTCTGGTAGGAATAATTGAAATTAATTATTATTGTATACTTTGGAGAAGACAAATTATTTTTCGTTTCTTGCATATTTGTTTTGACAATGTTTAGCCGTTGCAAAAGAGAGACATTTTTTTCGAATCAGTTGTCAAAAACTTTTTGCGGATTTCAACATAAGGTCAAAGGCGGTTGGAATTAAATTTTCATTATCTGTGTATACAATCAATAAATTATTGGTAATCTTTACAAACACATGAAAAAATAAAGGTCGAACTCTGGAGTTTGACGTTTTCCATTGTGACGTCATGATTGCCACGGTTTTCCGAAATTTTTGTATTCAATGCATTTCGGATAACTTAGTGACGGATTCTTAACGAATTGAAGTCCCCTTTCACTTCATCCAAGGTCACACTTGAACAAATACTCCAAGTGGTAAAACCTGCCAGATCTTATTCAGCCTCGTTTTCGAAAATTCTTTGAAGTACTGATTATTTTAAATCGCAAATTGTTTGTAATCGTTCAATGTGTCAATGTTTTTTTTAAATATCCTTTGAAATTTGCGCATTTATATCTAGATTCTATCAACCGGACGTTCTCCTGATTTTGACTGGAAGTGCTTTTAAGAGTGAAATTAGAATCGAGTATTGCTAAAGATGATACTGAAAAGGATGTTCTTGTTGAGTAGTAAATACTATAAGAGTTGAAAGGTCGGAGAATAGCATTGCAGTATAAAAATATGTTATTATATTTTTCATACAGGTATAAAAGTCCATGATATGTTTTGTTAATGCAAAAACAAAAAAGCAAAGTGCAGAAACTATGGTAAATTTTAGTACTGCATATGGCCGTAACGAAAATTTATGTCTCTGCAATTCAAACAAAACAAAAATATTTGGAAGACCAAAAATGTTCAAATGCTTTGTGTGTAGAACGGATATTTAAAAAAAGGATAATAAGACGGTGGTAGTGAAGTTTTTGACATGTATAGGAAATTCAGAAGAATAAAGAACTTAATTATGTGCAAACTGATGTTCTTTTTAAATACAATTAAAATAAAAATAATCGGTTCTTGTGGTGTGGTATCTTTACGGTTGTAAAAACAGTAGCATTTCCTAAATTTTTGTTGGAAAGCTATGTTCGTTTTTTTATTTGGAGCATAGAATGCAAGTTATTTTTGACTAATTTTTATAATTTATCAGTATTATTTCCGGGGTAAATTGGAGGTTGAATTAAGGTGTCTCAGTGGTATTATTCCGCCATTTTTGTCTAATAATTGTTCATTTAGGTTTCTTTCATTAAGAAATTTAACAAAATATTTATTTAAAATGAGAAGAAAGTTCAAATGTATTTAAAATTTATATTCCTAATCATTTTTATAACATTTTGATTACAAAACCGTGAGTTAAAACATATGAGCTTTAAATCTGTTGCTGGATTTACAGAACACAGAAATTAATCAAGGGAGATAATTTGATAAAATATTTCAACAAAGATATCACTAGAGAAATTAACATTTTGCAATTTTTCTCTCTTATTTCAACGGTGACCCTTAATTTTTATTTTTTATATGTAAACTACATAATGATAATTAAACACATGTAAAGTATGAAAAAAATCTAAAATAGATTTTTCAAACCATCCTCTCATATGATCATTTTCCCCATCATTTCTATGTAAAATCGTGAAATTTTCAATTTCAGATTTTGCGCTTAAATGCACGGTGACCCCCAAATTTTATTTTACATTTTGAACAATAATACAAGTATGTTTCTACACAGAAAATTTCACAAAATTCTATAATAGGAAATTAATACCCTGCAGACACCTTAAGGACATTTTCATTCAATGTGAAAAAAACTACGTTGAATTTCTGGTCTATCTGAATTTAATCGGAAACACAAATACCTTCCAAAAATGATGAATGAAATGTATACCGTTGTTAATAAATTAACACATAAAATGCCAAAATTTGCGCAAAAATTTACAAATTTTAAAGAAAATACTTTGGTGTACAAACTCCACTCTTTTTACCGACAAAAATACTTGACAGACCAAACCCAGTCAATTTACATAAACCTAATGACAATTTTACGTTGCTCGCATTTAAAACAAATTTATGCCGATTTTAAAACTTTGAATAAAGAAAGACTACAAATCGTTATAAACAATTTAACATGCATGTCTTTACACTTTAGGTGTGTGCGTTACAAAAATATTTGGATCCGTCTGGGTACGTTACATTCAATGTCGGATGTGTAGTAAATAGTGTGAGTATTGACAATTCAGTGTAGTAGTGACTTTCAAATTTCTTCGATTTAATTGAACTGTATGGTATGGCCTGATCGCAATGTGTTTTAAACATCTTTGGTTAATGTTGTTAAATAATTTTTTTTGACTGAATACAAATTTAATCTCGTATTTAGAACGGAAATAAATTACCAACTTTTACGATGGTTTTTCAAACTTAAAACATAATATCGTCATGAATATCTAACATTAATTTAGTTTCTGCAGATCAAATCAAAACTTTGGAAGAACATAAAACGAAAAATGTATTAAGACCTATTAAAACTGATATAGAATCTATTACAAATAAGAGAAAGTTTTGCACGAAGGAGATACTAGTGAAAGAAATGGATGTATGATTTAGTTATGACAGAGCAAAAAAGTTACAATTATTGGTTTTTTTTTTGTCTTTTATTTTTGTTTTTCTAGTGCAGTTGCCTTGTTAAATGTGGCCTGTGCTTTGTAATGTGCAGTCGTTGAAGGTGTTTTCTGTTATCTTTCCTATTTCATTCACTAAATAACAGGCAAAACATTACCTTTTTCTAGTCTATCTTCAGCTATGATCGGGAAGAATACGTTCGAAATATTTTATTATTCTAAGAATATCGATTTGCATCTTGAAATATCCATTGAAGATTACATGTTTCTGTCTACTTGCATCAGTAAAGGTCGATAATATACTAATCAATAAAAAACGCCCAACCACTTTGATCCTCAATATATTTTCTTATAGGCGTGAGTGAATTACAATTATCGTTGCATACTTCGGAGGAGACCCATTTTAATTCGTTTCTTGCAAATTTGTGTTGACAACCTTCAATTGTTCCTAATAAGAGACATTTTTCGAAACATTGGTAAAAAAAAATTGCGGATTTCAACGTGTACAGCATTATGAAATTTTCCGGTTTTTATGCAACTTAGGTATTTATCGTATTTTTCAACATTAGGTCCATGGCAGTCGGAAATTAGTTTTCATAATTTATTGAAGAAATCAATACATTATCGGTAACCTGTCCGATTTTTTTTCTATACATTTTGGATAACACAGTGATGGTTCTCTGGCAATTAAATATTTTACCAAAGGATATGGAGTAAATGTACACGAGACCATAACACATATGTTAACTCCAACTGCAATAATTTTAATGAGCTGTATGGCCATTTCGGAAATTAATTCCTCATCAACAGCACTAGAACCAATACATAGGAAATCCATAATTTCAAAAATGTTTAAAATGCATAAAACGAAATCCGAATAACCAGTAATATCAAATATAGCTAAGGACAAAACTACGATGGAAGGAGTTAATCCTTAGGTTTTAGAATTTACATAAATTTAGATAATAGTAATTGAACAAAGTGTACACGTGAGATATTATCTCATGTACAATTACACCATATCTAAGAAAAATAAAGAGCATACATCTCTACCACGGGGAATTGTTTTACCAACTCCACACTGCAATATAATACAAACTCCTGTATTAAATATTTTACGAAACGATAAAGTCTCATTTTATTTAATCTAAGGTCACACATACTCCAAGTGGTCAAAACTGCCAGATCTTTTTCAGCTTCGTTTTCGAAAATTCGTTGAAGCACCGATTATTCCAAAATAGCACATTGTTTGTTATAATTTAATGCTTCATTGTTGTTCTCGTTTGGCAAAAATATCCTTTCGCGTTCTGTCCTTACTGTTTTTTTTTGTCTAGATTCTATCAACCGGAAGGGAATTCTTAATTTTGACCGCATGTGTTCATTTCAAGAGTGAAATTGAAATCGAGTATTACTCAGGATAATTATAAATTAAAGAGAACAAAACGAATTCTTTTATTTAAAGTTATATTCGGCAAAATGGTGAGTGGTCGTTTCTTTTGTTGAGTAGTATATATTATACAAAATGAAAGGTTTTGAAGTTAATGCACATGAGACAAATATATCTATGTGTTTGTAGAGACTTTGTGGCATGTGCCTTTACTCCATATCCCTTCAATGCTTATTTTTACTGGACTAAACTCTACAATGCACTCAAATGTTGTTGCTATCAGCTATTCTAAATAACTACTGTATAAATGAGGTCTTCTGACAATTTAAAAACTCAAACAAAGGCCTGGCACGTCCAATCTACCGTAGAGCTTAAAGCTTCGTCCTATGGGTAAAAGCTGTTGTTTATCTTTATGTGTATTATTTGTATACATTTTTTTACCTTGATTGTTTGATCTTATTACTTGCTATATGCATATAATTTTCAACCAAATAACAAATTACTTCATTCACAATGAATTTGAATTATGTGAATAAAAAAGATTGGTAAAAAAATAAATTTTGCACTAATTTAGGTGCTTTTATCGTTCCGATATTCCAATAGATCAAAATCAAAGATCAGGGTTTAGAGCAGTACTGCTGAAGATTAACAATTGTAAGAGAGTGGTTATACTCGATGAAGCTGAGACCTGTAGCTAAGAAGTTGCTAATTGCCCTATCGTAGCATTAAAATTAATAAGTGATTTTTGATAGCAACTACAGAAAACTGCCAATTTTCGCTGTTCACAATCTTCAAGAAAGGGTAGTTTTTTTTTGTTTTTGTTTTATAAATGCTACCGCAAGACATGTCTCTAAATTCAGAGTGTAACAAAACAGTGGAAATAAAATTACAACATATGAAATGCAGGGCAAAACAAGTGTTACATTACTTCTGATAATGGAATTTGTAATAGTTATCAGGAACGTATTACCTTTTTAGATATGCCATCAGAGACGAAGTAATCCACACTCAGTCAGAACATGTATAGAATGTTGTAACCAGGATATCTGTAACCATGAAGGATGTGGTGAACAAGGTAAAAATTAGAGTGTTGTAGTCAGGATATCTGTAACAACGAAGGATGTAGTGAACAAGGTTAAAATTAGAGTGTTGTAATCAGGATATCTGTAACCACGAAGGATGTGGTGAACAAGGTAAAAATTACAGTGTTGTAATCAGGATATCTTTATCCAAGAAGGATGTGGTGAACAAGGTAAAAATAAAAAATGCTGTAATCAAGATATCTGTAGCCATGAAGGATGTGGTGAACAAGGTAAAAATTAGAGTGTTGTAATCAGGATATCTGTTACCATGAAGGATGTGGTGAACAAGGTAAAAATTACAGTTTTGTTATCAGGATATCTGTAACCATGAAGGATGTGGTGAACAAGGTAAAACTACAGTGTTGTAAATCAGGAAATCTGCAACCATGAAGGATGTGGTGAACATGGTACAAATTAGAATGTTGTAATCAAGATATCTGTAACCATTAAGGATGTGGTGAACAAGGTAAAAATTACAGTGTTGTAATTATGATATCTGTAACCATGAAGGATGTGGTGAACAAGGTAAAATTACAGTATTGTAATCAGGATATCTGTAACCATGAAGGATGTGGTGAACATGGTATAAATTAGAATGTTGTAACCAGGATATCTGTAACCATAAAGGATGTCGTGAACAAGGTAAAAATTAGTGTGGTATAATCAGGATATCTGTAACCATGAAGGATGTGGTGAACAAGGTAAAAATACAGTGTTGTAATCAGGATAACTGTAACCATGAAGGATGTCGTGAACAAGGTAAAATTACAGTGTTGTAATTAGGATATCTGTAACCACGAAGGATGTGGTGAACAAGGTAAAAATAAGAGTGTTGTAATTAGGATATCTGTAACCATGAAGGATGTGGTGAACAAGGTAAAATACAGTGTTGTAATCAGGATAGCTGTAACCATGAAGGATGTGGTGAACAAGGTAAAATTACAGTGTTGTAATTGGGATATCTGTAACCATGAAGGATGTGGTGAACAAGGTAAAAATTAGAGTGTTGTAATTAGGATATCTGTAACCATGAAGAATGTGGTGAGCATGGTAGAAATCAAGATTTATTAAATATATTAATATTCAAACAATAATCAAATATCTTCCCCTGATGTCATTGAGCTTTTACATTTTCTTTCAAATTTATTTTTGTCGATACCAAACTTTATGGCTTTAATTGCTTTTTAAGATCAATATCGAATTGTAATAAAATAAATGCTGCTGTTTATTATAAAAGCAAGATAACAAAAACATCTACAATGGCAGAAAAATACAATCGCAATCCACAACTTACAAGTGAACTGCACTTCAAAGAAAAATAACAGACTAGAGACAAACATAAAAAACAATAGGATCTCGGGATAACCCGACTTTGTAATGTAATAAAAAGAAAATAGAATATTACGTTTTGTTATTTTATGATATTATTTGTAATTGATTCAATTGACCTCACATGACGTTCTGCAAATCTACATGTTGTGTAGAGCTGGTATATGAAAAAGTATGTTCTTTATTTTGAAACATATTGTTTATGCTGACTCAACGAACGTTACTTGCTTATTAAACAAGAATAAGGTCCTTAAATGATAAGACAATTATAGTATGGGACTTTTGGTCAATACACGGATTTATAGACCTGATTTGATCCGTCAATAAAATTATGCTCTAATCATATCTAATAATTCATGTACTGACCTCGTCGCCATGTTATATTTGTATTATATACTACTCAACAAAAGAAACGATACACATATTTTATCAAAAAAATATTTTACTTTCTAACAGAAGACCATGGCCCGTAGACGAAAGGTATTCTTTGCATGTCAAAATTAACATTATACCAAAAAATATCACTTACGATTTCTGAATCATCTTCGGTCACGGTCAATGTCATTATCCTGAATTTCTGTTTGCAAGCGTAAATAGTCAGTATGTCCACATTTTCTTTTTACCAAACCATCACATTTTCGAACAGGCTGACTTCAAAGCTCTATTGCTATGACGACCGTGATTTCCTCAGGCCTATTTCCCGTTTTCCACTACCGTTCTCATAAGGGTAAAACGCATGTAATGCGATCTTGACGTTGTGACGTCTCACAGGACTTGCCGCCACGTGATTTATCATTTGATGAACATGCTTGCTTTGGATAATCAATAGCCTTTAGTTTGTTATTCATTTCACATAGTGATGAATTGCAAGGGTAAAAATAAAATCGACTGTATGACCGTGCTAAGTCATTGTCTACGTTAATTTTGGATTGCACGGTGCATTGAAATGAGACATTGTTTTCCACTTTTTAAGACGGCACATTGTTGACATGGTGACGTGTACCAATTATGGATATCAAGCAATTTAAATCAGCCACCAGTTTACGGCAAGCTTGATCATCGAGCGAAAAACTTCAATTCCGGATTTTCATCGTATCCGTTTCGGAATTAATTTAAAAATTGATTAAACAAATATGTGTTGGGGTTGAAATTCTAAATTGCAAAATACAAAAAAAATTCCAAAATTAACTCTGTATCGTTTCTTTTGTTGAGTAGTATATATTCTTTGATATCAATATGAGGATTACTTTCTCGTTCAGGGTTTCCGATTTACGGAAAAACTGCAATACCATCCAAAAAGTTACGTCACAATAATTTTACTCAATCCTGCTTTTTCGAGAATCGTGATATGCACCCCTTGTTTTTTCATTGAAATAAAGCAATGATTGAAATATCTCAAAATGTTACCATTGAGCCTATGGAAAATTATTAAATTAATTTGTCCCTTTATGACTTCTATCCCGTATGCAACTTTTACTGAATGACATACTGACTTTGCAATTTTGAACACCACGAAAAGAGGGAAATATAGCAGAGGATAGATTTCTTACATTGCAGACGTCTGATTATGGTTAATTTTGCGGGTATTCTGCACTTGTTTTACTGTATTTGGGTTAACTTTGTCTTTCAGTTACGGGCATCCTATTTTTCAGTTACGGGCAGCCGTGTTTATTTTAAAACATCAGTTAAGCCTTACCCTTATCATACGAGATTTGAGAGATGCGAATTAAACAGATAATGGATAGGTATGGACATATCCATGATCATTGTACATTAGTGGATATAACTGTTATTGATTGAAATTTAAATCACAATTTATATTGTGCTCTATAAGTAAATTCATGAATAGATTTTCAACTGAATTCTCCCTCTCCATATTGGGCTACCCGTAACTGCAGTTACGGGTATCGGCCAACCGCCTGTGTGTATTGACAGGTTTTGATTTTGATCCATTTCGTTGGCATGAAATGTTGTTTAACAATATGAATATTGACCGGCTTTTGATTTTGATCCCTTGTTTTAGTTTTTTACTGAAACTTATTGTTTCGCTATTTTGATACACTTTGATTTTGATTGTGTTTCTTTGGAAAATCGAAATTCTTTGACCCTGATCCTTTTTAAGTAGTCATTGAAGGGATATTAAGGTATGCTTTACCTTTCTTTCGAATTTTAGAGTATATATCCGTGCTTTTTACACAATCATATGGGTTTTTCTTTCAAGTCATTTGTCCAGCAATTTTTTTAATCAATAACAGTTTTATATTGTAGGACATGGTAATGTCAGTGGACAATACTGTTACAGCTGTAAAGGCTTCATTGAGACAGATGACTGTCCACGTATCACCGTTTGCAATGAAAATGAGGTATATGTAGAATATTTAAGATGTGGTATGACAGAAGCCCATAAGTCTAGTTTGATCAGTCCAATCTGTATCTGGATACTAGTAGTTTTCTATGTGTGAATATAACGTGATTGTATTCAAAACATATCAATAGGCCCAAGAATACCTTTTCGATAGATGTATATATCGTTGAAGTTTCACAGTGACATTACTATTCAGTTAAACATTTGAAAAGAGATGGTCTCGTCGGTTACCTATGATCTGTATGGCGAAATGTCAAATAATAAGAAAATTAGTTATTCGTTTTCTTGGATCCCAACCCTCCCCTATGTGTGGCGAATGGCTGAAAAATAAAGCGAAAAACGACTCAAAGTGAAAATCAAACTAGAAAAAGCCCAACTTATCAAGACGAGTACCTTTTCCATCATTCATTCCTAATTAGAGCTTTTTATCTTATTAATCTGCATACAGATAATGCATATCTATTCTGTCTAACACAAAACATATTTAGTTTGTTGATGGAATTACAAATATAATCGTGAATGTCGAATGGACATGAGCCCTGTATAAATAACAAAATACCGAAGTTATCATTGAAACAACGACAGCAGAATACCGAAGGAAGAAAGGAGTGGAATTTACAAATATCGAAGTCAAAAGACATGGCCAAAACGAGAACACAGAAAACAGTGACGCTAGACACAGAAAACAATGACGTTAGACAGATACAAAGCACAGAAACAGAAAGTAAAACATTCAAAACAAAGTCACTCACAGTGTGAACTCCAGTGAAGCTGAAAGTGACATGAGGTGCTCCGGAAAGGTAAGCATGTCCTGCTCTGTTAACAGCACCCGTCACACTGTGAGTGAGTCAATCCATGAAAATGTCAAAATCGGTAGTCAAATCTTGGAAGACGTGCATTTAGCTGAAAATATCCACTTTCATTTGGGATACTGACACGTCATATCTTTCGATGATGTTATGGTGACGGCCATAGAATTTCTTGAGGGATGAAATTGACATATGCTGAACAAATCCTTGACTAAGCGGCTTTTGGGACAGTGTTTTTGCGCTGTTCAAAAAATCACTGTACAAACTACAAGTATATAAAACATGAAGACAAAACACATGGGTATTGTCCTGACAAATGCTCGCAGCTACTGACAGCTAGCTAGGACATAATTTCCGTTGACTATGATATCAAGCCTTCCTACATATGAAACTTCAATTATAATACTTCTAAATAGATTTCGATTTGTCTTTTATTGCAGTGTGGAGTTGGTGAAACAATTCCCCGTGGTAGAGATGTATGCTCTTTATTTTTCTTAGATATAGTGTACTTGTACATGAAATAATATCTCATGTGTACACTTTGTTCAATTACTATTATCTAAATTTATGTAAATTCTAAAACTGAAAGATTAACTCCCTCCATCGTAGTTTTGTCCTTAGCTATATTTGATGTTGCTGATTGTTCGGATTTCGTTTGGTTTTATACATTTTTACATTTTTGAAATTATGGGTTTCCTTTGTTTGGGTCTAGTGCTGCTGATGAGGAATTAATTCCCGACATGGCCATACAGCTCATTAAAAATATTGCAGTTGGAGTTAACGTATGTGTTAAGGTCTATTGTTCATTTACTCCATATCTTTTCGTAAAATATTTAATACAGCAGTTGGTCTTTTATTGCAGTGTGGAGTTGGTAAAACAACTCCCGTGGTAAAGATGTATGCTTTTTATTTTTCTTAGATATGGTGTACTTGTACATGAGATAATATCTCATGTGTACACTTTGTTCAATAACTATTATCTAAATTTATGTAAATTCTAAAACTGAAGGATTAACTCCCTCCATCGTAGTTTTGTCCTTAGCTATATTTGATGTTGTGATTGTTCGGATTTCATTTGGTTTTATACATTTTACACATTTTTGGAAATTATGGATTTCCTTTGTTTGGGTTCTAGTGCTGCTGATGAGGAATTAATATCCGAAATGGCCATATACCTCATTAAAAATATGTGTTATGGTCTCATGTTCATTTACTCCATATCCTTTCGTAAAATATTCGTATAACAACATTATCAATTATGAAAGAGGAACATGCTATTGTGCAATGCCAAATACTGCCAATATAAAGAACTGTTTTAATTAATTACGGTGTAAAGCATTTAGGAGCTGATCCATATCTTTGCCAACAAAAACCAGAAGTAAAGATTTAACAACAGTGCTTTATTTATATCCTTTATGAATAAGTTTGTTCATCGGATTAATAAGTTTGGAAGGATGTATTTTTAGCAAAGCAATATGTACGGTGAAATACTTCTAAGCTATATGATAGCAAAACTAATGTTATTGACAGGAATTAATACTTTAGATTGGTTTATTGAAATCCCTCTTTACATGTTAATGGAAGTAGAACTAAATATTTTAATCAAAACACTCCTTATTTTAGTAAGGTTTTGACATAATGCAGGAATTTGCACCATGACATAAACGTATCTAATCTTAACTAAACCTGTTGTCTCATGATTTGATGCCCTATGTTAAATATATCGTAATGCTATCTGTGTAATTGAATTATTGGGGGTTGGAGGGGTTTCCGATTCTTGAAAAAATTACAATGGCCGCTTCTTGAAAGAAAAATTTGATAGGAACAGAAATGAAAAGTTCCGTGGACGTTTAATTGAAGTCATACATCTGTTTTATGAAAATTGTTTTACCCATACAAATGAGATAAACCTCAATATTTTAACTGGTTTGTAAACATTTATCCTTATTATAAAAGCCGAGGCCTCTATTGGTGGACTGTAAGCCCGGGACTGTAAGTCCACGATAAATTCACAAACCCAGTAGCCAGTACTTCGGTGTTGGCCCGAAAATCATCTTAGAAAATTTTGTTTAAAACTAAGAAGTGTCTCCCTCTTGCACACCTCTGTCCTTATATTAACCTTTCTATTTAGATGCTTTTATTAATTGGTCATCTTTCAGCTGTAACACATGTTTCGGGTTATGGAGTTCTGATCTTCACCAAAGATATATTAGTGGTCGAATTGGCTATATGCAGAAACTAAATTCACAATAACTTTCCTATGATTTATTTAATATCACTCTGTTATGTTTTTTTTGTTTTGTTTTGTTGTTGTTGTTGTTTTTTTTTTTCTTTCTTTCTTTTTTTTTTTTTTTGTTTTTGGTTTTTTCGTGTTTTTTTTTTATTTTCGAAAAATGTCCTTCGCTGATTTTTGGATTTCTATTTAGATGCTACTGGCAATTTGTTCCCTTTTAGCTTTAACACATATTTCGGTTTATGGATTTCGAAAACACATAGATTCACAGTGACTTCTGTATTTTCTTATTTAAAGCACTTGCATCTAATGCAAGATTTTCTTTATCAATATTACATATTCATGAAGGTGGTTCTAAATATTAAAATTACAAAACTCCTTACGAAAATGCGCATATGCAAAAAATAAAATAATATTAATTTCGCTATTTTTCTTTATTTATTTAGTATAGGTTCATGACAGGACAAAAGAATTTGCTCTATGACATCAAAGTATATACATATTCATAAAACTATTGTCTTGTAATTTGATGCCCAAAATCAAGTTCGTCATGCAAATATAACAAAAGATTGTAACTATCTAGGCAACAGCCCTTGTAAGAAAATCCTCTTGAAGGATGTTCATTGCCATATTTGATAGTGTTTGGACAAAACTAGACTTTTGTCTTGATAAAATTGGTCCATGTAATGAAAACGTGGAATATAGCAAACATAATGTACTTGATTAAGCATAATACAATATTTAAGAGCATATATTTTGTCTTATTATTTATACATTTTGGTACTAACAGGCTTGCTACATACAAGAAGAGATTCGATTTGGTGAAAGATTCTTTAACAGTGGATGTCGAGATAAGCAGGTAAATTTGTCTAAATGTATGTTGGAAACTTTAAATACCTCATCTGTATAAAACTTCTCCGCATAAGTGAAAAGTATGTTTGTATGGACTTTTGATTGAACTGCATTTCAAATCATTGATTACATTTGTTTCTAATACATGCCAAAAGATCTCTAGAGTAAAATTAAATTGACGAAGCTAGCATTCAGGCCACAGAAATCCTTTTAACTGGACAATGTGACATTGTGGCATGTGATTTTAGTTTTCGGTCATTGCAATTATTTTCTGTTGAAGGATAGCAAAAAACGCGCCTCGCTTTGAAATCAGAATATTGTGTCCCCTTTTGTTTTTTGCAACGTGTCAATCTTTTATTTTTCTTCTCATATTATATGCATTCTGTTGGCAGGAACAACATAAATATATGAGATTCGATATTTTTGGTATAGTCCGTGACAACATTTACCGTATGTAACAATAAAAAAATATATCAAAATAAAAGTTGAACTGGCTAAATGCACCTAAACCACTGATATACATGTCTAGTATTATATGAAGCATATTTATATCATTGCAAACAGTATAATACAAAAACAGACAATTGGGTAAAGAGAAACAACTCATAAAAACTGAAACACTTATATAAAGATATAAAGAACGGTAATAGTCTTAGTTCATGAAATAGTCGACATAGGCTCTAGATGTTATTAGATTAGAGTTAACTGCAGACAAAAGTTTGATAAACCTACTGATGTCAAACTTAAATATGCCCAAAAAGCTGTCATTCATATCTCCCTGGTAAACGTGCAAACTCTTAGTTTGGATTTGAATGATAATTTTTGCACCCTGCATGATTGTGAAGAGTCTTTATTTATTTATTTATTTATTTATTTGCCAATTGACCGCTGCTTCTGCTGGTAGACTGTTAGTGTTTATGTATATTCTACAACCCAGTAGCCATTTTTTCGGTTCTGGTCCAAAACCGATATTATTTGGAAACTTGCAATATCTAATTTAAGGAAAACTGTTTTATACCAAGGGTCCCTCCCTTTTACATAGGTCTGTTCTTGGCTGATTTTGGCTTTTCCATTTAAATCCTACTAGTAATTTGTTTTCTATCAATATTTATACGTTTCGGTTTATTGATTTCCAAATGTTTTGGTTTGATCTGCACTGAAGAGACATAAGTTGTCGAAATAGCCCCATTCAGAAAATGAATTCACGTAACTTCGATACTTTGTTATTATTTACATTTTTTCTAATTCCTTTTTTTACACTGCTAATCAGCGAGGGTGTTCAACAACCCAGCAGCCAGCACTTCTGTTCAAGTCTGAAATGCTGAATGAAAGGATGTGGAGTAAATGCACATGAGACAAAGTCTCTACAATACATGGCAAAAACAAGCAAAGGAACAATGATTTATTGTTGTTTTTCATCTTCATCTATTGTTGTTCTGAAAACCTATTTTATTTGGACACCTTCAAAATAAAAATTTTGGAAAATGGTAACATGACTTTTGCTCTTTTTTTTTTCAATTCGTAATTTGTTTGTATCAGCTAATACACATTTTGGTTTATGATTTCAATATATATTGATTTGATCTGCATTGAAGAGATGTCGAAATGACCATATGCAGAAAGTTAATCAACGGTAATTTCGGTATTGTGCATTACCTTGATGTTTTACCTGTATGCATATCTAATTAAACATGCGTTTTCATCAACTAATGCTTTATGATTGCAGGTGTGTCCGAAAGTCATCAATTCAATTCCTATACTAGGAAAACGCGCGCTGCCAGAACTGTGTAATAAATGTTGTACATCTAACTTATGCAATAAAGACTGTCAGGAACACACAGATAAACAATATCAAGGTTTGTATAAAACTTATCGGTTTACAATTTTATTAATCAGAACTTATCCAGGAAAATGTAAGTAAATGAAAATAATATATTACAATTCCTTTAGTCATTTTACATAACACAACACCTACGTTTGAAGATTATTTAAACTGAGTGTAATTGAAGCATTTGACAATTTAGAATCGTGTTATGGTCAGAGAGATATAGAAAACGCAGACATAATAATAAAGTATTTCATAAAGATATTTTTCTCCTGAATTTTACATTGAAGTTTGATTTTTAATTCTTTAGATGAATGGTGGTAACAAGATTGTTTTATCTAAGACAAGATCACAACCACAATCTTTTTTATTAACATTGCATGTTTCCAACTCAATTTGGTTTTTGGGTGAGCATCATTGTACTGACTATTGGTTTTGTGAATATTCTAGGGGACAAGCAAACAACTCTCTTCCAAAACTGCCACCACTTTTAATCTGATTTGGACATATATGATACAAATTAAGTGAGGCATGTGCTTCTAAAATTGTGTAATTTTGAAATTGATCAGGGCTAGTCATTTTGAGACAAATATCTGTCATGGTATCCATTTTTTATTATGATAAGCCCTGTTCTTCTTTTTAAGAATTGGTTTAAACTGTGTTAATAGGAATAGTTATGCTGTAATATGGGAATAGTAAGTTCGTCTCGAGAAAAAAAGACCTTATTCTAAACAATAAAACTTCTTCAAAATTCATTAAGAAATTGCAAGTGACAGTTATCTAATACTGTAGTCTTTTTGAGACAACAAAGTGAATGGAACTTTTGCAAACTGAAAAGAAACAGGGGATGTCTTTTGAAAATGCAGAACCGTATTATCAAAAAATGCTCAATGTTTGTAGAAATAAAAAAAAAACTTTTCCTCTACCACTTATAAGATGCTATAGATCAACAAATAATGAATTGTTTTCATATTACCACTGACACTAGTTAAGATTTCACATTTTATTTAATGTGGTTGATTTTTTTTTCAGTTTTATTGAAGTTGGTTCTGTATTAAATGCCGTCAAAAAAAGGGGACGGTATACAAATGTTATTATGTTTCTCAGGCTGTGAACATCTACGACAATTGATTAATTTACATTTATTTTCAACTTTTTGTGTATTATGTACTGGAAAGGC
Organism: Modiolus philippinarum; assembly: GCA_002080025.1. Classification (NCBI taxonomy): domain Eukaryota; kingdom Metazoa; phylum Mollusca; class Bivalvia; order Mytilida; family Modiolidae; genus Modiolus; species Modiolus philippinarum. The sequence goes on along the minus strand of MJUU01057793.1, from coordinate 17,994 downwards.
AAGCACTGATATAACATGCAAATTAACTTTATTACAGTGCCTGTTGGTACAACGTTTCATGTAGCAAAGACTGTTGATAGTTCGCATACAACGTTGGTTTTAATATCAAGTCGGAATGGATCGTGTGATATAATCAGGCCTGATGGTTCCATAGCAGATAAAGTTTCATTGGAGGATCATGAGACCTTTTACGACTTCTTTTCTAATAAAACTAAGAAAAATGTTGTTTACGAATTACAATGCAATACACAGATATACCTCTTTAGCATTGAGTATACTGAGGAAAAGTTTTATACATATAATTTTGTATTTCCGAGTAAACATTGTATATCATTATTTTGTCTCCAAGAAACAAAACGGCCATTTGTTGCTGGTTTTAACAGTCAGGCCGAAAATTCGAACAATTTTCCATTATTAGTAATGACGAATCAAACTATTGGTGACGACTCATTTTATATTATTCCAAATATTTCAAGCTTACCTGATAATGGAACGGTTGAACTACGGCTTTATTCCAAAGAAACGTGTGATGTATATGCGTATGACAAAGAATTTAATTTGGTGTCGTTCAACAAGACAAACAACGACAACAGAATAGAAGAAATAAGGATAAAAAGTGAAAATGTGGCATCCATTTCTACAACTTGCCTGTCGAATCTACACTTTGTCCTATTTTTAGATTCCTATCCAGTTGGCATGATAAACATTCCGGGAGTAAATCAATATCTTTCACATTATTACTTTCATCATATTAACGCTGTAACGTTGTCAATAGTTATTCCATCTGTGTATGCTTCAACTCTTTTATTAGACGGATTAGCAATGTTACCAGTTGAAAGCAGAGAAATTAAAACTAACCATGGGCGTAATGAGAGATATATGCTCCTTATTTTCCATGTGCAGAATGGCTATCACGAGGTTCACACTTCCAACGATACTCCCTTTGGTTTATGGTATAATGAAAATGGTGGTCCGCCGATGTTGCAGGCTGGATTTAAGGCTAAGATGTAAGATGGGCTGATTATTAGCGTCAATTTGTATTAATAAAAAAAACAAATACTTTTTCTTATAAGTAATGTTTTTCTTTGCAAAGTAAGTTGTTCTTCTTTAATATGTTAGGCATTGCTTCTGGATACAAAGTGCTATTTTTTGCATAGAATTTGTCTCTCCTCATTGCTTTAAAGAACTAGAAGAGTTTGTTTCATCTGAAGTATAAATGCAATGAGAAATAAATTTGCTTTCTAAACAGAAATTGTAGAAGTTTTATTTTCAACATGAGTTTTCACGGGGTAATAACCAGAATTACTGAACAAAACTGTCAAAACAGAAATCCAAAGGACAAAAAGACAAAGCAGCCGCACAAAAATTGGAAGGTTTGTTACATATTTATTTTGTTTTGTAAATTTTCCTCAATTTACACCAAGTCTTTGATTTAGTTATTATGTCGCCCCAGACGTAGTCGGGACGACATATTGTTTTTGGTCCGTTTCTTTGTTATTATTAAGTCTCCCAAACGAAGTTTGTGATGACTTATTGTTTTTACTCAATTCTTTTTTATTATTTTTTTTATTCTTGATCTTCTTCTTCTCTTTCCGCCAAAAATTTGTCCGACCATTTTCTCAGAGACTACTGGACCAATCTTGACCAAACTTCATAGGAAGGTGCAACGCTATACCAAGAAGTGCAAACAGGTCTTGGAATTTTCAAAATGGCACCGGTTGCCATGGAAACGGCAAAAAGGCGGGAAAATCAAAGTGCTCGGAATTGGATCAAAATTTACAGGAAGGTTGCTTAGGACATGCGGAATAGGTTTCCAGTGTCCAAGACTTCAAAATGGCACTGGTTGCCATGGAAACGGCAAAAGAGGCGGGAAAATCAAAGTGCTCAGAATTGAATCAAAATTTACAGGAAGGTTGCTTAGGACATGGGGAAAAGGTTTCCAGTCTCCAAGACTTCAAATTAGCACCGGTTGCCATGAAAATGGCAAAAAAGGCGGGAAAATCAAAGTGCTCGGAATTTGGATGAAAATTTACATGAAGATTGTTTATGACATGAGGAATGGGTTTCCGGTGTCCAAGACTTCAAAATGGCACCCGTTGCCATGGAAACGGCAAAAAAGGCGGAAAAATCAAAGTGCTTGGAGTTGGATGAAAATTTCCAGGAAGGTTACTTAAGACATGAGGAATTGGTTTCCGATGTTCAAGACTTCAAAATGGCATCCGTTGCCATGGAAACAGAAAAAAGTCGGGAACATTGAAAGTGCTCAGAATTGAATGAAACTCAACCGACAGGTTGCCTACGATGTGTGGAAGTGATTTTTAGCCAAGGTTTCTGATTTGGGAGTTCGTTTGGGAGACTTTTGTATCAGCATCCTGATACAGTTATAAATTTTTATTATTATTAAGTCTCCCAAACAAAGTTTGGGGAGACTTATTGTTTTTACTCAATTCTTTTTATTAAGTCTCCCAAACGAAGTTTGGGGAGACCTATTGTTTTTACTCAATTCTTATTATTATTCTTGTTCTTCTTGTCTTTCCGCCAAAATTTTGTCCGCGCGTTGTCTCAGAGACTAGTGGTCGGATCTTGACCAAACTTCATAGCAAGATAGGCCCTTATCTGGAATGGTGCAAGAAGGTTTCGGAATTTTCAAAATGGCACCGGTTGCCATGGAAACGGCAAGAAAGGCGGGAAAATGAAAGTGCTCAGAATTGGATGAAATTTTACGGAGAGGTTACTTAAGACATAGGGAATGGTTTCTGGTCTCTAAGACTTCAGATTGGTACCGGTTGCCATGGAAACGACAAAAAGGCGGGAAAATTAAAGTGCTCAGAATTGGATGAAATTTTACAGGAAGGTTACTTAGGACATGTGGAATTGGTTTCTGGTGTCCAAGACTTCAAAATGGCACCTGTTGCCATGGGAACGGCAAAAAAGTCGGGAAAATTAAAGTATTCAGAATTGGATGAAAATTTACAGGTAGGTTGCTTAAGTCATGAGGAATTGGTTTCTGGTGTCCAAGACTTCAAAATTGCATCCGTTGCCATGGAAACAGAAATAGGCGGGAAAATTTAAAGTGCCCAGAATCGAATGAAACTCAACAGACAGGCTGCCGACGATGTGTGGAAGTGATTTTTAGCCCAGATTTCTGATTTGGGAGTTCGTTTGGGAGACTTTTGTATCAGCATCCTGATACAGTTATAAATTTTTACGCTTTCTTTCTTTCTTTCTTTCTTTCTTCCACCTGTTTTTGTCCGGCTTATTTCTCATTGATGCCTGGACAGAAATCATTCATATTTGATACAAAGTTGGAATACTATCTGGAGGGGTGCATGCTAGTAAAATTTTTTCAAAGTCTCCGCCATTTCCAAGATGGCTACCAAAATACGAAAAATTCGAAATTTGTCCAATTTTAACAAAAATTGTAATTTTCTCAATCATGCTTTGTCAGAATTCATTCATATTTGGTACAAAGCTGGATCACTATCTGGAGGAGGGTATGCGAGGAATTTTTTTTTTCAACATGGCTGTCTATTCCAAGATGGCTGCCGAAATACGTAAAAATTTCAACTTTGTCCGATTTCAACGAAATTTGATTTCTAAGTAGAGTTTGATGCTGCGAACAAGCTAGAATCATCGAATTGGCTGTCAGGGGCGACATCAGCTATTGCTTGCAATTGCAAATCTAGTTTATCTTGTGTCCTGTAATCCATTTCTAGTTTTATTGGTTATATTTACCAATATCATTTATATCTCCTGAGTACTACCTATCAACATCAGTATAACTTACCTAACAAGGTATATGGTTGAATCTAAAATATATTTTTCCTTCTTTCCCAATAAGTTAACATGTCTTTATCGTCGGGTTCTTTTATTTATTTTTATAGAAATTCTATGTTTTTTGTTACAAAACCCTATACAAAGTAGTACTGTCAAAACATATGTCATCAAAATGTAATAGTCTATAATATATAATAGTCTATAATATAATAGTCTTGTACAATTAGAATAATTAATGTCAGTTTGATTGCGCATTGTTAATGAGACATTTTTTTAGTAAATTCTATATTTGTGTATAAAGCGCTATATCAAATTTGACTTCTTACTGTCAACTTGCAGGGTAAAGGTCTCACTAAATAATGAAACGCAATAGATTTGTTAAAACAAAATTACCACAATAAAATCTCAAGTGATACAACTTCAAAATTTGCAGAATTTTAAATATCTCATAGCAGTTTTAATGGACAACTCGGTCTGTTTGGAAGGAATAATGATAAGTGTCAACTATTGAACTAAAACCGGAAGACGAAGGATGAATGCATGTCTATTAGGCATTAGGACATATCAATACATTTTGAATTATATATATATATATATATATGTGTGTGTTAAAGTACAAATTAGAAACCAGTAGAATCCAGAATCCTTCTAGTACAAACCAGAATTTGTATTTCTACTGAAAAAAATACATAATTTTTTATTTGTACTGGATTTCTTCAAATACATATTAGAATTCCAATTTCTAATAGTAGAAATATCCTGAGTCAATTCAGAGGATTCTTGATCATACTGACTTAAATCAAAAGAAATGGTATTAGAATGGTATTACTAATCAAATTTATCAAGGTTTTTAATCAAAATCACGATCTGTCCTTTTTCAAAGAAAATTAAAGTTTATTGCCTAAGTAAAGCAAATATTAAGCCTCTGACTTTTAAACTTATCTGCAAGATTTTTCCTCATGTTGTCATTCTAAAAAAACTATTGGTATCATTGATTTTATAAATTTGTGTTTTTGGTGAACATGCATCTATTTTTTTAATTCCACCCACCAGGTATGTGAAAAAAATTGTCCATTGAATGAAAACTCTCAAAACAACCACAGTATGTAATATAATGTGAAATGGGCAATACAATGAAATGTTTTTTTTCCACAAATTGAAAATTCTTTGCTCTAATCCATGTCACAGACATGGACTAGATCAAAGAAATATCACAGAAACTCAGCAAACGTTGCAGTAAATGAACAGTTATAACTATATTAAAAATGTTATTTGCTATTATTTTGTTTTATCGAGTAGAATTTTGAAGCTTTCATGGATTGCGCGAGTTGAAATCTAAAATATATTTTTTTAATCAACCAAGACATTTGAAACTTCATCCTACTAAGTGAAATCCATAAAAAAAATATTGACTTTTCCAAAATAACTTAATGAGCACAACCAAACAACCATATATTCTGAAAAGCATGTTTTGGGAATTAGCAAGACAGAAATGAATAAATAAATAAAAATATAACAAACATAAAATGTTCATACTGATATCTGTGCAAAATATCTCAGATTCAGAATCAGTCATCTCGCCTCTAATTTGCAGAATATGAAGGTGTATGCCATTGTCTTGTTGATTAGGTGTAATTGTGTATTACAGTGAATAAAAAATATATATAAAAACAGTAAAGACAAAATAATGCTAAATCAGATATTCAAATGACAGTATATTGCCTATCTACTTTAAATGTTATGCATTTCAACAATTTCAATAACATCATCGAAAGATATGACGTGTCAGTATCCCAAATGAAAGTGGATATTTTCAGCTAGATTCACATCTCCCCGGACTTGACTACCGACTTTGACATTTTCTTGGATTGACTCACTCACAGTGTGACGGGTGCTGTTAACAGAGCAGGACATGCTTACCCTTCCGGAGCACCTGATGTCACTCTCAGTTTCACTGGAGTTCACACTCTGAGTGCTTTGTTTTGAATGTTGTAATTTCTGTTTCTGTGCTTTGTGTCTGTCTAGCGTCGTTGTTTTGTGTCTGTCGTCATTGTTTTCTTGTTGTGGCCATGCCTTTGGAATTCGATTTTTGTAAGTTTCACTCCTTTGTTCCTTCGGTATTCTACTGCCGTTGTTTTAAAACATTTTCACCTTAAAATTTGAGCAATATCCAGAAACATACTAAACAAAATATCAATTCTATTCTGAATCTTACTAGAAAAGTATGATCAAAATCTTCCTGGTACAAATAAGGATATTTCAATATCTCCAAGTAGACATTGGAATCAAATTTTGTACTTGGAGGATTCTGGAATTAACTTGAATCCAATATTTACTGTAACATGACTATAGCTGTGCTATCGCTGAACGTCAGTCCACTTGGAAATTTGCTAATCCTTCCGGATTTAGGAGTGTTTATGCTAATGCGAGGGCCAAAAGTGATAAATAATTTCAGAACGGAAACAGGTTTAGAACTAGTGTTATGAATAGATTTCTGAGTGTGAGAATAAAGAAAATTTCACATAAACAAATACCAATGACTAGTTCAGGCTATGACATCTGCCTGTAATGTAGGCCTTTTAAAAAAATATATTTTGTCCGCTGTTCGGTTTCGGCATCGAAACAGAATGAAACAGTTCCAGTCATCAACCCAAGGATCATTATATTTTATTACTGATGTCGCATTCCTGCTGAACACAGTATATTTATGTTAAAGACTACTATGTGTCCCCATGTGACTGTAATTTTCAGCCATTGTAGATGTTTCCTGTTATCCTCTTTGTTACTACAAATAGGTCAGTGTTAACTGTTGCACTGCATTAAGTTCGTGGGATTTGAAATGTATCAAGGGTTTAATTTGGGAATTATTGGCCGTACGAGAGATAACCGGAAGTTAAGAGTGTTCTTACCTCCACTTGAACGTAGAGAAGATAACAACACTATGGATAGGGCTATATCAACGGTATGTTCGAAAAGGGAAATCGGTTTGCTTCTCCTTCTTGTGCATTTTGTAAAACAAGCGATCACGTGATCATCTATGGAATGTGAGGTTTCAACCGGGAAGAAAGTCATCATTTGGAAACGTATGTTGACCCGGGATGTTTAGGTTTTCGGAAATTGATTCTAAATTATGTATTGTGAAGTCACCGACGTTATAAATAATTCATTACCTCGCGAATAAAAAAGTGTTTCTTATCAAAACAGTTGTACCTTGCCTGAAGATTCGCTCTCAGGAAAAGGGTCTCAGGTTAAAAAAAAACTTCATCCACGATTACCGCCAGCACAGAACATTGTTTGACGCTGTCCATTTTTGAAAACACATTCAGAGATCTAATTGATTTGACATTTGCCCAATTATGACTCGCAAATAAGGCTTGATTGTAAGATTACTTTGCCAGTCTAATAAATGTTTGTTGACAATCCCTCATCCATGATTAGAAAAGACATGGATGTAGCGTTGTTCGACAATCAGCAAAGAAATCCGCCTAAACTGGTGCATGGGGCCGTCTTGATCTACGAGGTATGAGCAAGACTCATTGTTGAAGGCCACATGGTGAATCCAAGATGAAGAACAATAGAAGCGTTGTTCCTTTGCTTGTTTTCACCATGTATTTGTAGAGACTTTGTTTCATGTGCATTTACTCCATATTCTTTCATTCACAATTGTATAATATTATTGTTTTTGCTCTGTTTCTTCCTTTTTTATTTTTTGTTATTATAATTTCTAACTTGGGAAACTATTTTTGTTTATTAGTTCATAAAGATGGGAGAGTTATTGTTTTTGCTGCGTTTCTTATAATGTCTTCCAAACGAAGTTTTGGAAGACTTGTTATTTTTACTCAATTATGCCACCTCAGAATTTTGTCCATTTTCTTGGAGACTTATTATTTAATTGTTACCGAAAGGATCACTATCGCCAAAGGTGAAATCAGGCCCTCGCAAAGGTTGCAATGGGAACAGAAAAAAGGCGTGAAAATTTAAGAAAAGTTTACCAAAAGGTTATCTTACACCATGGAATTGTTTTTTGGTCTCAAAGACTTCACAATTTGGACCGTTGCCATGGAAACTGGCAAAAAGGTCGGAAAATTGAATGGCTTTAAAATTGAATGAAACTTCACAGTAAAATGGTCCAACTTTTATAGACTTCGTTTCTAGTCCTGAATTCTGATTTGGAAGTTTATTTGGGAGACTTTTATATTAGCATCCTAGAAATATTTTTTGTATTTACTTTGCTGTTCTCTCTTCTTCGCAACTGAACTTGTCCGAGTATTTTTATAGGACAATATCAGTCCAATCTTTATATACAGGATGATAGATTCCTATCCCAAGTAGCGGTATTTAGTCTTGAGTTTTTCAAAATGGTCATGGAAAAAGAAAAAGGCGAGAAAATAAAAGTGCCCCAAATATAATGAAACTTTACGGAAAGGATGTATAAAAACTGAATAATTACTTCTAGGCTGATATTTCAAAATGGCAGTTGTTGCCATGGAAACAAAAAAAATGGGAAACCTAAAGGTGGTTCAGAACTTTACAGAAATGTTGTACTTCAGGTACAAATCTCAAATTCAGACTTTGGAATCTGATATAGGAGTAGATTTTGGTTTTTGCGTTTGTATCCATACACAGCCATTATTCCGTTATTTTATTCCCCTTTTTTTCTTTCTTTATTCCAGTCGCAATGAATTTGTCCGATGCAGATCTCGGGGATCTTTAGACCTGTAGAGATCTTTGCAACTTAATATGATGTTTGCCCGTATATCTTGATGTGCAATCAACAAAAAATTTTTCATAGACAGTCCTATATTTGGGACCTTAAAATGTGTGGTCCAGTAACCCTATGGAAAATTTCTTCACTGTTTTTTTAACTTCTCATAAACTATTACCACTAGGTTCAGGAAATGTATAAGAATATTGTTTGATTTGAACGATAGAGATACCCATAAGAAATTTTCAAACCCAACGCAACGAACTTGCGGAGGGTATTTATATATAGTTTTGACTGGTCCGTCAGTCAGTCTGTCCTTCTGTCTGCCATCACTAGTAGATATGTTCCAGACCATACGCGTATTTGGACCGTGCGCGTACGGTCCGGACCGTATGCGTATACTCATATGGTCCGACCGTACGCGTATGGTCGGACCATACGCGTACGGTTCGACCGTATGAGTATACGTGTACGGTCTTCTACGAGCTGGACCATACGCGTATATTTAGACCGTATGAGTACAAAGAGAAAGACAGACACTACATTCGTTATTCAAACAAAGAAGTAAGTTGCAGTCAAAACTGATAGCACTAACTACCACTGAAAACCGTATAAATTATTAGGTCTTTATAAAATAATAATTACATATATAACTGAAATGAAATTATAGAAGCGGTGAAATTAATAAAAAAAATATTTTTACATTCTCACACAAATTTTAAAGGTAATACATAAATTTCAGTTTTACATTAAGAAGTTTTGTTCGTGGACAGGCGGTTTTCCTTTTGGGACACTGTGTAATTTCCGCTGTTATATTTATTCAGCCGGCTCTTGCAAGATTTTGGGATTTGCACCCTTTTTGGGGTAATTGGGAAAAATGGAGTGTTCCTTACAGGTAGTATTCAATGATTTTTTCTCAGGATTTTCATACAAAAAGACCATCAATTTATAACATTCCATTTATTGTTTACGAAGCACTAGGCTTTTTTTATTGTTTTATCTCAAATAATTTTCAATTAGTAAATTAATTTTATAAAGGCATCCCCAAAACATAATTACAGTAAAGTTAATTCTTATTTTTCTCTTATATTTTCTTTAAAATAACGATTTTTAGAAAATCTTATTTGTTTCTAAACATAAGACCTTAATTCATAAAATAATATTGCATACTGTATATTAATTTATTGATATAATATCCAAGAACAAGCAAGACTTTGAAATAGCCAGACCGTACGCGTACGGTCGGACCATACGCGTACGGTCCGACCGAATGGGTATTTCGAAAAAATACTCGTATGGTCCGGACCGTACGCGTACGGTCAAAATACGCGTATGGTCTGGAACAGATATATCGTTTCTCCGGATAACTCCTGCTACAGTTTTTAAGGTACAAAGGTTTTATTATGCAGGTTGATGTAACATATATCAAAAATGGGCATGCTACTTTGATTTGATTTTTGACAATTTTTCAGAATGGACATTGTTGAGCTTAGTCATTTTTATGCAAAATATTGCTTAAAGTGTGCATCAACCATAGGACAATTTTATTAAAATCTTACAAATGATAAATCAATTATCGTATTTATTTTTGTGAAGGAAAATTGCCATTGGATGAAGACAACCATCGCTGATATTATTACACGTTGCTAAAGATGGGCTGGGATGACAAAAGATAAGTAAAAATTAACAAATGCGACATGTCCAATGAAATTATATAGATAGTAAAAGAAATTTGCATAAAGTATGATATTAACGATTGTCACTGAGTATTCAGTTACCAGTTAATTTTATTACCTTATACATATATTTTATACGTTCTATTAAGTATAAAGTATTTTCGTCTATAATTTAGTATTTTCATAACCCCGTGTGTCTATTGCCCGATGAGGTCTATTAACTAGTGCAGTCTATTGATCGATTGAGTCTATTGACCGGTGGAGTCTATTGACCAGTGCGGTCTGTTGACCGGTGGAGTCTATTGACCGATGAAGTCTATTGCTCCGTGAAATCTACAACATTTTAACTTTCTAAGGGAATCTGCAACTCAGTCACTACTACATGTATGACAAAAAAAAACGTTCACAGTGAAAAAAAATAAAACATAGCACCAAAATGGACTATATATTATAATACTGTTGGAAAAATGCATTTCCATTACCTTTGATAAGTTATTTATGTGTTACATTGAATTTTGCTACTTCTTCTTGATAAGTTGACAGCCAGAAAGTTGTTTTGAGATAGTTTTTAAGCCCTTTCATTTTATTTTCATACATTTGTTTTGAAATATATCAATATAAGGTAATAAAACAGTTATTTAATGGGTATGCCGACAACAGACCATTACATTTGTCCCTTGGTACTGGGAACCACACAAGTGTATTATTGCCCTCGGCCGTTGGCCTCGGGCAATAGAACACTTTGGTGATTCCCAGTACCTCGGGACAAATATTATTGTCTGTTGCCTGCATACCCATTAAATAACTGTATAATGTCTGCCGGGTAATATTATAATATTACACATAATTAGCCATTAATTCCGCTTAAAATGGTGGTAGTGACCGTCTTGAACTTACTATGAGGTATGAGTATTGTTGAAGGCCTCATGGTGACTTCAAGATGACGAACAGCAATAAAAGCGTTGTTCCATTGTTTGAAGAGACTCTGTCTCCTGTACATTTACTCCATATCCCTTTATTGCTTATAATATACACTTGGACATAAGTTAAGGACCTACATCATATTTTAACTTGGGCTGAACTTGTAATAGTAAAGGAGTAGAGCCACGAATTAGGGCCAAAATCGGCCTAATGTCAGATCTTGACAGTATTTGTGTTTTTATAGAGGACATTATTATTTGCACAAAAAATACCTTAATCTCCGAAATGAACATACTCTGTTACCATGGCAACGACTTTTTTATAGTTTGCATCTACACATTGAATTCTCTTCTTTCCATTTAATTTAACTGTTATAAAACTACATAAATCAAATATATTGCTACATACATTGCATTTCAATTGTTTCGAACATAAATGACAAATCTTTATGTCATTGGTTCTCTCGTTGCCATGGTAACTGCTATTTTATTACCCAAAAAGGTATAGGATGCTTATTTAAGACGTTATTTCATAATTTTTTTCTCGCAAAACATGCATGCTGATTGACTAAAAATGGGTAAAATGTTTATAAATTATTTAATAGCAAGTTAAGTGGTAGAATTCTTGACGATTGTCATAATGTTGCCATAGCAACGGGCAATCTTTTGCAAAAAAAAATCGTATTTTTGCATTCAAAGTGCTACCAAGTTAAAGAGTTATCTTTTAATTCTAGAATGCCGAATACAGTGCACCTACATTGGTTTCATTTGGGTATCTTAGTATTATAAAGACGTTGCTTAATCTGAACAAGACCTTATCAATTGATTCTATGTCTGACACTAGTGAACGCAAAGATTTAATACAAAAATAGTTTGTTTTGTTAGAGAATAGCTGATGCTACCTGTTATATAATTATGTTTCAAGAAAAGTTTTCAAAGGTTTATAGCATTAGTATTAAACTCCCTTAATATACTGAGTCGATTGCTAATAAACTTTTAGAAACAAATTATCAAAATTACTTCCGAATATTTTTTTTCGTATTTTCCGTTATTGATTTTTGTGAACGCACTAGTAACTATTGGATCTAATAACATTACTGTTAGATTACGTAACATGGCCCAATTCGCTCTGAAATTCTGTGACATTTGTATTGCTGCTTCGGGAACTGCATTCTGTCTAGATTGCGGACAATATTTTTGTGAGACTTGTAAAATTTCCCACAAAAGGATCACAGTTACAAAAAATCATGTGTTTCAAAGTTTGTCAAATACCATCAAGGAAGTAAAATTTGAATGTTCTGAACATAAAGAAGATTTCATTTATATTTGTGATGACTGTGATAAACCGTTATGCTTTAAATGTGCCAAAAGTAAACATAGAGGACACATATTTACCGGCATAAAGGATTCTATTTCAGATTTAAAAACAAATACCTACGAGGATATTACTTTAAAACTAGATGTCGTTGAAACCAGTTTAACGCAAACAGAACAAGGACTTGAAACCTTTGAAAGACACGTCATGACCGTTATCGAAGAAATAACAGAAGAAGGTGCAAATATCAAGGCCATGATAGATCGCCATATTGAACAGCTAATCTCATCACTAAGAGATAAAGCAAAGATTGAAAACACAAATCTGCAGCGACGTATCGCAAATTATAAACAAGTATTTGAGAAGGTAAAATCATTTGAAAAAATAATGAATAGCCTAGAAAAAACGAGAGAAGACATTAACTTGCTACACAAATTGAAAGCTCTACATGATGAAACGTCGACCGTATTAGTCCTACCTGCACCATTTATGCCATCTGTAAAGTATAATCCTCCTATAATAAGCGAGGAAGAAATAGCGGAATTGTTGGGGGAATACAGTTTGAGGTATGCCTTATAACTTGAATGAACTTGTCTTTTTTTATGTTTTGTTTTAGACGGTAAAGAAAAAAGAAACTTTGTAAATGTTTGTTTTTGATGTTATTTTCAAAGGGCATATGCTCATGCAACTAAAGTTTGTTTTTCCTCTACCGGATTTTGACTTTGCTACTGTAGTTAACATGTTCAATACGGTGGGTGTCTTATAAGAAGTACGAGATACTAACTCTTACGGTGCACCTGATCTCACATATGGTTTTTATTGGGTGTGTGATGTTTATATTTGTATATGTGTGTATTCGTTTTTCTTATCTGTGCCGTGGTCATGTTGTGTCGTTGTGTTGCTGATGTTGCCAATGTCCTTTTTGGATCATTCGTTTTCGACTGTCGGTTTGGTTATCACTTACTTCATTACATAGAAATTTTATATTATGCGGGAAAAATAAAATTACTATTTATTTATCTTTGAATCTTTTTGAATTGAAGAAAATACAGAAAATAAATTTACAGTACAGTAATTTTGATAGTTGTCATTAAAGACTAATCTTCTGTAATGTATTGACCATAATTACGCCTCCATTCTAATTGGTTTGTTAGCAGTGTTTTTTTTTT
>MJUU01057791.1:14706-31599 GCA_002080025.1 Modiolus philippinarum | reverse complement strand
ATTCACTCCGTGTTACTATGTGTTTGTAGAGACTGTCTGGTGTACATTCACTCCGTGTTACTATGTTTTTGTAGAGACTGTCTGGTGTACATTCACTCCGTGTTACTATGTTTTTGTAGAGACTGTCTGGTGTACATTCACTCCGTGTTACTATGTGTTTGTAGAGACTGTCTGGTGTGCATTCACTCCGTGTTTCTATGTTTTTGTAGAGACTGTCTGATGTGCATTCACTCCGTGTTACTATGTTTTTGTAGAGACTGTCTGGTGTAAATTCACTCCTTGTTACTATGTTTTTGTAGAGACTGTCTGGTGTACATTCACTACGTGTTACTATGTGTTTGTAGAGACTGTCTGGTGTGCATTCACTCCATGTTACTATGTTTTTGTAGAGACTGTCTGGTGTACATTAACTCCGTGTTACTATGTTTTTGTAGAGACTGTCTGGTGTACATTTACTCCGTGTTACTATGTTTTTGTAGAGACTGTCTGGTGTGCATTCACTCCATGTTACTATGTGTTTGTAGAGACTGTCTGGTGTACATTCACTCCATATCCTTTCAGTGATTATTCACAGCTTACATTGACTACTGTAGATTTAGCATCGAGTCGTATCGTCTAACTATCGGAAATGACTTGTTCCTGCCTGCACTTAAACACTTCCTGTGATTATGCCATTTAATATCTCTGAATTGTATCTGTTAAATCAACAATGAGACTTGAAGGTTGGTATACTATGGCTCCTTATACTTTTGGACACAAAACTTGTGTAAGTTTTGACAGGAAAGTGCAGTCTGACATTTAAACAACTTGTACAGTGAAACCTGTCTAAACCGAACCCCTTTGGGACTGAAGATTTTGTTTGGTTTAGACAGGTGTTTGGTTTACACAGGTTCAAAATACAGTCGAACTTCAATGGCTCAAACACCCAAGGGACTGATGAAAACAATTCAAGCGAGCGGGGTGTTCGAGTTAGCGAGGTCAAACTATGTTAAAACTTGAACAAAGGGACCAGAAAATGGGTTCGAGGCATCCATGGTGTTCGAGTTATTGCAGTTCGAGTAATCAAAGTTCTACTGTATAAAGAAATTGATAGAAAGGGTCTTCACATTATGTTAAGTTTAGGTAGGTTTTCGGTTTTGTCAGGGTTCGGATTAGACAGGTTTCACTGTATATAGTCTTTCATGGCTAAAACATATCTTCCAATTTGTTTTGTGGGGTCATGTTGGACCATATTTTTGTGACATGTGACTGATACACTAATTGAATTACTAATTGCCGACATTACTTTTCATGATAACATGTTGTCTCACAATCACCATACCTGTTAACCCTCCCACATTGCGAGGGAGACTCCCACTAACTCATCAAATCTCCCACTTGAGAAGGTTCTCCCTCGTGGGAGACCAAATCTCCCACAATCTCCCACATTTGCAAAATAGTGCAATATTTTGAGAAAAAAATGTCATTTCCTACAAAAATGTTTATTTTACTCCTGGATATATATTGAAAACCATTATTATTTACACAACATGACAATAGAAGACACCCAAAGCAGTTAATTATGTTGTTATAGTTGATTGATCTTATAATGGCATTTGCTAATTACTCAATTTTCTTGTAAAGTTATCTTTTTATCACAAGAATAATTACAAAAAATGTGTGTTTATGGTCGTCGCGCAAAATCTCCCACAAACAAAAACAGTTATGAGGGAGATCTCCCACATACTTCTTCTTATAGGTTAACACCTATGCAATCACATTATTGAAGCTTCAATATTGCAATATTGTCCTACTCAATCTTCAAACACTACTATTCACACAAAATATTGCAACACCACTACACAGACTGTGGACACAATATGATATTTTTGTATAATCTTTCATTTACACAAGTAATCATGACATGTAAAGTAAGCTACCTTATTTGTCCATTTATTGCAGTCCAACATCATTTGGACATAAGATTATGAATCATTTAGACAGGTGTCCTGATTACACAGGTCCAAAATATACAATGAAAGGGATACCATACCATGTTTTGTTTGGGCAGTTTTTGATTCCGTCAGGGTCTTGAAATTTAATCATGTTGTACTATAAATAGATCCAACAGACAAACATAGGAAGCAACCAGAGCCTGCTAAACACACCTTTTTGAGAATGTTATCATGTCAGTAAACAGGAATGAACTATAATTCTCTCATGCATGAAATGTAGGGTCACAGACAGCATCTGAAGCATGCATAGTCATTGTTCCAAAAAGCACCATACTTACCACTATGGACTATGTGTGACATGTCAAAAAGCTGGAATGGACTATAATCATTCTACATAACCATGTCCTTCATGCATAAAATGTAGGTCACAGACAGCATCTTAATCATGCATAAAATGTAGGTCACAGACAGCGTCTTAATCATGCATAAAATGTAGGTCACAGACAGCATCTTAATCATGCGTAAAATGTAGGTCAACTTGCATTGTGATTGTTATCCCAAAATGCATCATACTTACCAATATGGTTAATCTGGGCATGTCAGTAAGCAGGAAAAAACTTTAACTAAGTTTCTCATTAGTTAAATGCAGGTCACAAACAGCACTGAAGCATGTAGATGTTATCCCAAAATGCACCATACATACTAATGTGGCTGGTTTGGGACATGTCAGTAAGCATGGACTTCAACCATTCTTCCTAAGCTATTCGGGCATAAAATTTAGGTCATAGACAGCATATGAAGCATGAATTGTAGTCGTCTTCCAAAAATGCATTCCCTTTATAACCTATTTTATGAATATTGCTGAAATAAGATCATCCTTTGTATCAGATAACCTAGTTTAATCAAGGATATGGAATAAATGAACATGAGACAAAGTCTCTACAAATATAGGGTAAAATCAAGCAATGGAACCTGACTTCAACAATGAGTCTTGCTCATGCCTCGTAGTAAGTTCAGGTCGACCCTAGCACTGGTTTGAGTGGAATTCAATGCTAGATGACACACAATGCAACATCGATGTATCTTTCCTTTTGTTCATAAATGCGGGGTTGTTGACAAACAAAAATAATCTCTGAATGTGTTTTCATATAGAGTTCAACTATATTCTTTGCTGGTGGCCATTTGAACAGTTTTAACAGGGACCATCCAAGGACTAATGTGGCCAAATATCTTAAAATGTGTCTCCCATAGGGTCCCAGCAGGCAGCCATCTTTTTTAAAAGGGACCACCCAAGGACCATTGTGACAATAATTGATAATTGTATACATAGAAAATAACACTTAATAATTGTATCACATTTATTTTGAAAAAAAAAGTATCACAATAAACTGACTGAAAATGTTTTCAACATATTTCATAGCACTGTTTCCATGACAACTACATAATAAAATCAAATGTATACAAATACACCTGTCCATTAAATCCAATGTCTACAATGTATTGTGTGAGGATAAAGTAGGATTTTTTAACAACTACACTGAACAGACATTCATTTAGCTAATGAAAGATGTCATCTCATCTAATGGCCACATGGTTCAAGATGGCATCTCGTATAAGAGACATATTACACAGGATACATGATTGTATCTCATCTTGTAGCCAATTGATGAAAGGCGGTATCCTGTCTCATGGCAACATAATGGAAGCTGACATGTTGTCTTGTAGTTACTAAAAATGTCCTACTTAATCTTCCCACACTACTATTCACACAAAATATTGCAACACTGCCACACACACTGTGAACATAATATGATATCTTCATACAATCTCTCATCTACACCAGTAATAACTAGAAAAACTGTGAGCTTTGTTTGCTCACTAATATATACCCCATCTCCCACCCACCCAAAAAATGTCCTACTTAATCTTCCCACACTACTATTCACTATTCACACAAAATATTGCCACACTGCCTCACACACTGTGAACATAATATGATATCTTCATACAATCTCTCATCTACACCAGTAATAATATATGAAAAACTTCTCTTCTTAGACCCACCTGAGAATGCAATTAACAATCTAAGAATGACAAAAATTTGGTCTCCCAGTCAACATCAAATTATATGCCAATAGGAAATGGCAATTTAAGACCTGCAGAATGTTTACACTTATTCCTACTGGTTCAAGCTAAACTATGTCTGTGAGACACGGATGCCCCGCCAATAAATTTATCGCAAACTGAATTGTGATAAAATGCAAAATTTAAACAAAGTCATAAAATGTAGGTCATGGACACCAAATTAATTGTGAAATAGCCAGATCTCCTTTGAATGAATGTTACAGTAAAATATTATGATGTAACAATACATAGTAGTTGAGTAATAGACTTAAATGCAAAACGTAACCAAAGTCACTGAAGCGTAAAATGTAGGTAAAAGCCACCTTACTGTCATTGATATGAGAAGTACTCATGATCAAGGCAATTAATTTGATGTAACATCATTGTCTTATAATGAGTAGTTGTTGAGAAATGGACTTTAACGCAAAACTTAACCAAAGTCACTGAAGCATAAAATGTAGGTCAAAGCCACCTAATTGTCAATGATTTGGGTAGTATTCATCAAGGCAATTAATTTGATGAAATATCATTGTCTTATAATGTGTAGTTGTTGAGAAATGGACTTGATAAACTGGGGTTTTCTATGTATCATGTGCATTTTTGTCACATGTACATTCACTCCATATCCTTTCATTTTTCCTATTTAATGCAAAACTTAACCAAAGTCACTGAACGGTAAAATGTAGGTCAAAGCCACCTATTTGGGTAGTACTCATCAAGGGAATCAATTTGATGAAACATTATTGTCCTATAATGTGTAATTGTTGAGAAATGAACTTCAACACAAAATTTAACCAGAGTCACTCAAGCATGAAATGTAGGTCAAGGAGTCAAAATACCTAGTACACTCTGTAGTACTATCAAATATCTACCTACTGGCCTTCTATTATTGTTCTACATCTTACAGTTCCTGAGAAATGCACCTTAATGCAAAACTTAACTGGACGAAAGGACGGACAAGGGTAACACTATATGCCCCTTCCACATTCGTGGGCGGGGCATAAAAATCTTTCAGGAAAAAAATTGCTGACAGGTGGATAGATTGATAGAAAAGTGAAATATATAAAGCAGGAAATAAAAATAAATGCCAATCATATAAAAACAAATATAACTGGATGATATGACTTTTTTTAGCAAGATGAAGTCTTTTTGTCAGTGTCAAGATAGAACCTTAGTTATAAGAAGGAACTTAAAAATAGCAAAAAACGAAATCATAAATAATCTTTGTTGTTGACATACATGTACATACACATGTATTTTGACATAATTTGGTCCCCAGAATATTTAAATATACAAAAATATCAGTCATTACATTTTGCAATTGAAAAAAAAATGTTAAGAGTTGAGACCTGCGACTGATACTATTAATGAAAAGCAGACTTTTTCAGTAAAACATGAAATTTGTGGTCCTTTGTCTACTATTACTCACACTTCAGGATTTGGTCCAAAATTTGGCAAAATTTGGTTGGTGTTGTTTCTGTAATTTTTCCTTGATTAACACATTTTACATTAGCCACTTGTTGAAACTGCACAATGTCTGAACAAACATGTAAAACTACATTATAATGCCAATCGTTTCATATGAAAAATGCCACGATTTTTGAAGTTCATTTTTCCAAGTTTGCCTTTACTATAAGTATAAATCTACCTCACTTTCAATTTATACGCAATGCATTTACCACATTCATCAATACAGTATAAATAGCACAAATACAAAATATTCAAATTCTAGCATAATAAAACCCTGAAATGTAAAAAAAATACTACAATTTCTAGAATTATTTGGCAACTACAAATCACAAATGACAAGTATTGAATTATCTTCCCTTTCAATTCAATTAACACTTTTATTAAATCTTCTGACATATAGCACTTCAAAATAATTTCACAGATCACAATTTGAGTTATAACAATGTTTTCGATATCCAAGTTTTAGTACATCAGTATAATGATGGGACTAAATTCAACATCAGTGAATCCTATTTCTGGTTTTTAATGTCAAAATTGTTTTAAAGGAAAACTACAAAATACATTTACATGTACAATACCCTGACAGATAAGTAAAATGCAATAAGTTCAGGATCAAAATGAGAGTCAAGAAAAGTACCCAAAGGTCTGTTAAAAAGAATAATTTGGAACCTTTCATGCGTTGAGGATTATTTGAGTATTTTCTTATTCGGTAATACTTCATTATATATGATTTGCAATTTTCAACAGAAGTACTGGTACATCAAAATCAAATGTCAGACCAGGAACCAGATTACCACATCATCAACCATAATAGTTATTTCCCTTTGCTTCAGTTTAAGCTTACTTCTATTAAGTTGTTAATTAAACTGTAACTAATCCAAGATTCTGATTATCGCAAACATATTCCAAAGATGTTTGAAGAACAACGCAGTAATTCACAAATGTGTAAAGCCAATGAGTTAATTACAGCATTTTTTTATTATGACTTGAATATTTGAATAATCAGAATCTGGGAATAGTTATTGTTAATATCATAACAATCTCCTAACATACGTATTTATTGATTTATTTTGTTATTCATTTCATAAACTTAACTTCGATGAAAATGCACAGAGAGGTTTCTTTAATTACAACGCTGAAAACATCTTTTGGGACGTCATTTCCATGAAAATTTGAGAATTTTTACAGTTAATTATCACTTTCACTTCACTGGGAAAATTTCAATCTTTTACAGCCCTCTTATTAATAAGATTATAACAATTCTTCAGCTCTAACATTGTTCTCTAGGAAAAAGTTTGCTTTGCGTTTTCTGTTATCTCATATCAAGCAGTAAAAAAGGTATTTTGTAATTTTAAACAAAATAAACACTAGATATATTAACCCAACTGATCACTGGCAAACCAAGTAAGGGATTTACAGTATTCCCTCATTATACCAAATCCTTATTGCTACCTATTAACAAGGTCCATTTATCAAAAAGTTACATGTAATTTATTCTCTTCATATATCACCACTCTAATTGATCACAACATTTGCTGGTCCCAATGGTAGCGATTTAAAACGGATACACTCTACTCCTTTAATAATTACATAAACATATTTAAATGACAATCCTGATAATTTCTTATTTTGGCTATTTTGCGGTTTCATTAATCACATGTAAAATAAAACATAACAACAATACAATACTGTTCTGTAAAGAACAATACACATGCAGAACATATACATGTAGACTTCAAACCATGGAAGTTACAGATAGGTATTGTTCATTTCATGTAAATTTGAAGTCACTTCAGTAAATACACCCAGTTTTGTCCTGTTTTCTTTACTGTGTTCTATACAATGTGCTATTTTTATAATAATGTATCACATTTCTGTCACACTGCCCCAGAGTCATCACCACTATCTGGTCTGAAATTAAAAAAGAAATTTGATGAGATAATACAAACTAGAGGCTCACATGAGCCTGTATCACTCACCTGGTGACTGGTTTTATTCATTGTCACCAAGAGACCATCCATTATTATCCATACTTATACATCAGTTCACCAGATGTTACAGTTTCGGAGAGGATATTCAAACATTGTTGCCATCTTGGATGAGGTACAAACATAAAAGTCAAAAGCTTTGAAGCAGTGTTGGCGCTAGAAGGTCGCCACGTCGCCAAATGCGAATCGAAATCTTGAGTGGCGAAGAAAGTTTCATCTTCATTCGCCACATTGGCGAATTGAAAAAAATAGGTGTTTCAATAACCGCTAGCTTTATTCATCAAAATATTAAAGAGAAACTTTGGAAATCCATGCAAACACCTCCGTTTGGTGAAAAAGAAAACAAACTTTCTCACTTCCGGTTTGTCCAAATATCGCAAAATTACCAATATGTCCAAATACCGCAAAGTACCTAAAATACCAAATACCAAAAAGAAGAACATGTAGAATGTCCAAATACTGAAAACAAAGTTGCCTTTTGTATAGACTAGATAGAACACTTAAAGTATCACTGTCATTACTGAAAACAAGGTTTATAATAGACCATTTGCCAGTTCTGCAATCAACAGAATGAATTTAGCAAAACCCAAAAGGGAGGTCACTTTTTGAAAAATCTCGAGGGGACAGAATGGTTCCCTGCTTGTGAAAACCATCCAAAAAATAAAGCATTTTTAATAAAAAAAATTATGAGAGTTTAATCTTTAGCAGACGTTCAGTTAGAAACATAAGTCAAAACCCAATCCCAAAAAGCGCTTACCATGCTTTCAAGTACTACTTGTTTCAAGTTATAAAAATAAACAACTGTACTAACCTGAACTGTCTTCTCAGTGACTAAGAAAGTATTGAAAATTTGAAAATATTCTAACTTTACTGCAGAATCTCATGAATATTGTGTAGAGAATTACTTTGTCCAAACTGGCTACGCACGAAGACTGTACTTTAAAACAAATGTGCATGTTTAATGTTTGTTTGTCCGGTGTAGGAGTAACTTCCCTTTGAAGGTTTGACCAAAAATCACAAAATTTGACTAGAACTGAAATGAACTTTAGTAACTGGCAAATCATCTATTGTCAATGAAAACAAATTGTTTTCCAATGAGTTCAAGTTGATTATTACACAAAAATGCACAGGTGACATCTGATTAAAATTACTGTGGAACTTTTTTCTATAGCCATTGAAAGATTTGGAAATTATTTTTTTATACAGCAAGATGTTTTATAAAGACATTCAAAAACAAAATGAATAATTGAAACCATACATGCCATACCATGTCAAATAAAATAGAATCATGTGTAACAAAATTCCAGCATTCAAAGCAGATTGACCTAACGTAACCATTACTGACTTAAGCTACCGTAGAGAAATGGTATGAAGATATAGAAGAAAAAAACAATCTTCATTGCTAAGATACTATGAGAAGATAAATGAATTAAAAGGAAAAACATATTGAAAGGAAATATTTTATTTAATTATTTTTAGTGGCTAAAGATTTTTGAATGTGGCTAATGAAAGCCTTGGGGTATTAGCCACAGTGGCTAATGCAAAATTTTTCGTACCGCCAACACTGTGAAGGACACCACCCAAGGACTATTGTGAACAAGTTTGGTTCCCAATGGCTCAGTATTTCAGAGAAGAACATCTTTGAATGCATTTCACATAGGGTCACTATGTTAAACTATGTTTCCCCCAGGCGGCCATCTTGGATGAGGTATGAACATAAAAATCACAAACTTTGAAGGGGACCACCAGTGGACTAAGTTTGCTTCCAATTGGCTCAGTGGTTTCAGAGAAGAAGATATCTGAATGCATTTCACATAGGGTCCTTATGTTAAACTATGTTCCTCACTGGCGGCCATCTTGGAAGAAGTATGAACATAAAATCCAGGCCAAGTTTGGTTAGCATTTGCCCAGAAGTTTCAGAGGAGAATATCTTTGAAAAATAGTTAACAGATGGATGGACAGACAGACGACAGACACCGAGTGATGGCAAAAGCTCACATGGTCTTTGGGCAGGTGAGCTAACTAGGCAGTAAATTGAAGCTCAACCCCTCTCTGGCGGCTGATTACTATTAACCAACTAATTTTCTAAACATTTTTTTCTGCCAACCTTAACTTTCTATTAGTTTTGAAGTCATTCCTTTTTTTAGATAATAAGATTACATATTTAAGTTCTCTGGGTTAAATTCGAATATAAAGGCCC
Source organism: Modiolus philippinarum (assembly GCA_002080025.1). Lineage (NCBI taxonomy): Eukaryota > Metazoa > Mollusca > Bivalvia > Mytilida > Modiolidae > Modiolus > Modiolus philippinarum. The sequence goes on along the minus strand of MJUU01057791.1, from coordinate 21,883 downwards.
AGCATTTGGTTAAATAATAATATACCTGCCATGAATTATTTCTTAATTCAAATTTCATGGAATTTTGACCAACCAGAGTTTGTGTAATTCTCATCATACATGTATATATAAAGTCCAATAACTCTTGAAAATGTATTTAACATACTTGTGATCATTAGTATTGTCCTCATCCGGTTTAGTGGTACTTTCCTCTGTAGACTCTGCCTCTGTACTGACGACAGGTTTACATGCTGATGAGGATGATGATGATGAAGATGGTGGGAGATCTTTTTTATCTTTATCTGTGTTCGATGACTTTGATAGAAAACTAAATGACCATGGCAAACCTGAAAATAAATATTATTTGGCCATTGAAATTACAGTAGAACCTCGATGGCTCAAACTGCAATAGCTTGAACACCATGGATGTCTCTGACCCAATTTCTGGTCCCTTTGTTCAAGTTTAAACATAGTTTGATCTAGATAGCTTGAATGAACCTCTAAACTGAACTGTTTTCACTAGTCCCATGGCTGTTCGAACCATAGAAGTTCAAGTGCAAATTGTTTTTTTTAAGCCTCTTTATTTCAATTTGATTTGGACAGGCAAATTTTTATTACTGTTTCTCGGATGTCAATGAAATCTAATTTAGATTTTACTTTTATTGCAAATTTTAAATACATCCAAATTTATCATTTAGAACAAAAACTTCAAGTTTTATATAAACTTTTGAACTTAAGTTACAACAAAAAAATAAAAAAGCCGGCAATGTAAAGAAAAAAGTCTTTACACAAGTACTTCTATCTACATGGGTGGAGCATGAGAAACATACTAAATTTTTTCCATCACTTTTCTACCTTTTAACCCTTTGATTTTCCTACTGTATAATATGGGGCCAAATGTGGTCCCCAGACCCAATGTCAAAAGGCCTTTCTTGTCATTCTTCAGAATGCAGTTAAAAAGTTCCAATTCTTCCTGAAATGCTGTTTTTTCTGTATCAGGAACAATTCTCTTTACTTGTTTGTTGATAACATGAAATTTTGATTTAGTTAAAGTTTAAATATGTTAAAATTGTTTTTCTAAATGTCAAATGACCTAATATTCCCTAATAGCTCTCGCAAGACATTTGAGATTATGAGAGGCCTAAATCTAAAAAGTTTTAAATAATCTCATTATATCTCAGTTTTGAATGTTTTTGGAAAGTTGTGGTTTTTATACAACAAAAGAGCCAAAACACAACTTTTATGCTGATGCCACTCATAACAGAATTAGACTATCAATTTTCATAACAAGTAGGATTTAACTATCTATTTTCACTGGCACCAAAATCAAATTATTTATTAACAAAATAGCCCAAGCCTCCCCCTGAAAATCATTATATAATTACCTAAATCTTTACTACAACTAGATGAAGTCTTATCACATATTTACCTAAATCTTTACTACCACTAGATGAAGTCACATATTTACCTAAATCTTTACTACCACTAGATGAAGTCACATATTTTCCTAAATCTTTACTACCACTAGATGAAGTCACATATTTACCTAAATCTTTACTACCACTAGATGAAGTCTTATCACTGGTATCTTTCTTCTTTTTATTTCCATTGAGATCTTCTAAACTTTGACTGAAAACACAATTTTAGTACAATTTAGACTTACATATTTCAATAATATCATATAACATTTAGACCATTATAGCAATTCAGTAGATTTTGTAAATAATGGTTTCTGTACACTTTATTGAAAGTTTGTTGCTGCCTTTCCTAAAACATAAGTGGCAATAGCAACATCAGGTTGCACATGTTGCCGTACTAGGTATACCCCCACTTGTATTGTTTTGAACACTAAAAAGGGAAAAAATGGATAAGTCCCGCCATATCATAAGGCGACCAAAATGGCAGACAACGCATTCCCCCTATAGATATATAAAGACAAATACCAAATTTGAAATAAATCAGCCAAGCAGTAGCTGAGAAAAGTGCGACGAAAAAATAAAGGGGAAAATGGCTAAGTCCCGCCCAACAGGAAGTTGATATCATAAGGTGACCAACATACTTATTGGAAAAAAATGGCGGCAGCGGTCAATATACAGATGCAGCCTTTCTCTATGAAAATTCAATTTTTTTTCTTCAAAAAGGGGCCCTGCGGCTTAAATAGGGATGCGGTTTTATTAAAGGAATATACGGTACTAGTATACTGTATATGAAATTGCAATATTTTCAAACATTCAGAGCTGTTCCAGATTTAAATGTGGGGGGATATAAAAAGTATCGTCCCTGGCTGATGTTTGAAGTATTAGTGGTATTAACATTTGGTATAAATTTCATGAACATCCGTAAAAATTTGTAGCCATGAAAACAGTTACAAGGTCAATTTTTTGATAAAACAGAGTCATTATTTTAGTCAAAGTCCCATAAATCCAACAAAAAGTGTCGACCTTTCGAACTTGACCAAAGGTATAAGTGATAAATTTGTCAAAATTTGTAGCCATGAGAGCGCTTACAAGGTCCATTTTTTAATATATCGGAGTCATAGTTGTGGTCAAAGTCCAATAATGCCGACAAAAAGTATCGACCGAAGCTGATTTTGAAATTTGACAAGGGTATTAGTGGTATAAACATTTGGTATAAATTTCATGAAAATCTGTCAAAATTTGTAGGCATGAGAGCACTTACAAAAAGTGTGACGGACAAACGCATTTCTATGTCCCTGCTCTGCGTTGACACAGGGGACAATGAGTAGTGCCTACCAGAAATATTTACCTAGTTTTAGTAATAGTTAAGGAAACAGAACTATGGAATGGCTGTGGTAGATCTTGTGTAGTATCAAAAGATGTGTCAGATAAAAATCCTTCCTCTAGTGTACTGGACAGTGACTGTTGATCCAAAGATATATCAACTAGTTTCTCTACTGCTTTCTCTTCTGTAAAATAGTAAAAGTAAAACATAAAAGATATGTCCCTCCTCATATTTTTCAAAACTTCTTAATGCATAAACTAGAGGATAGCATGCCCCCTACCCAAAGGCAATATTTTAGCAACATTGTAAAGAGCATGTATGGCGACTTAGTATGATATACAAGACACATATGATGTTGTGCAAGATAGACAGGAAAAACAAGAGCTGTTGCCAAATGGCACCAAGTTATACCCCAGCTATGTGATCCCTGAATCAATATGGTAAGTGCAAAATTAAGTGTGTGAGGAAACAATAGAGGTGATGACACAGAACAGTGTGGACACAATACAAGCATTTACACAGTTACAGGAAAAATCAAGATGCAAACAAGAGCTGTTGCCGAATGGCAGCCAGTTATACCCCCGCTCATTGAATACTGAATCAATATGGAAAGTGCAAATTTAAGTGTTTGCGGATACAATACAGGTGTGGACACAGTTCTAGTGTGGACACAAACAAGTATGGACCAAAAATTTTCAATATATTGGTATAGTGGGAAAAATTCATGAAGTCAAACAGGAAGTAGATAAGTGACAGACTTGAAAAGGGGAGACACGGTACAACTCATCATACTTAAGCTTCAGACCAAATATTAAATCATTACTACATACACAAGCTGAGAAATCCTCGACGAAAATTTTCAATATATGGCTATAATGGGAAAAATCAAAGTTTTCGTCAAACAGGAAGTAGATGAGTGACGGATTTGTAATAGGGAGACACGGTACAACTCATCATACTTAGTGACGGATTTCTAAAGGGGAGACACGGTACAACTCATCATACTTAAGCTTCAGACCAAATATCAAATCATTACTACGTTCACAAGCTGAGAAATCCTTGACGAAAATTTTCAATATATGGCTATAATGGGATAAATTGGAAGTTTTCGTCAAACAGGAAGTAGATGAGTGACAGACTTGAAAAGGGGAGACACAGTACAACTCATCATACTTAAGCTTCAGACCAAATATCAAATCATTACTACATACACAAGCTGAGAAATCCTTGACGAAAGATGTTCCGGACGGACGGACAGACGGACAGACAGACGGACAAGGGTAAAACAGTATACCCCCCTCTCCTTCGGAGCGGGGGTAAAATAAGCGAGAACAAAAACCACAGAGTCAGTAAACAAGAAGTGATGATTTGATATGACCTAAAACAGGAGGCACAGTATAGGACCCAATACTGAAGCACCATACCAAATATCAAGTGGCTGTCATGCTTGGTTGCTGAGAAAAATATGATGAAAAAGTCACAATTTTGAAAAAGCTAGGAAAAAAGGCACAAAGTCGGCAAACAGGAAGACATGATTCAATATGGTCGAAAAGGGGCGTACTGAAGCACCATACTAAATATCAAGTGGCTGTCATGTGTGGTTGCTGAGAAAAATGCTAGCAAACCTCACATTTAAATTTGAAAATTAAACTTTCTGTAGTGAATAAATGTAGTATCTCGCTTAAAACAGTAGAATCTATGCTGAACATATGAAGAAATGCACCACTTGTTTGATGGCGTCCAGCTTCTGAAATATGTAAAGTTTATTTATTCCTAATGTATTAATATAAAATTTCAAAAGTTGAGAAGAAACGAGCTGACTTTTGTCAAAACAAATTCGAAAATGAAGCAACAGAAACAATTTGTAAATTGAACAAAGTCAAAAGTCAAAGATTTGCTTTCCGTATAATGGTCTTGTTGTAAAATTTGTTGTACAGAGTTACTGAACGAGTTATTCCTGTCTATGTCTTAAAAGTTGGGAGCAACAAAGGTTAAATTTTAACTGTTTTAGTCATTTTAGCATTTTTTGGTGAAAAAATTAATTTTTTAAGAAACTGAAATTTCAAAATCTTCCATTTTCTCAGAATTTTCATAACATGATTACAGAAACTTTGTGCAAAAATTTCAACATGTTCTACCAAGTATTTAAAGAGATATTTCCGTATGAATTTTAAGATACAAAGAAATGCACATTAGTGGTGAGTTTCTTTTGATGTTCAGTACATATTTCTCACTCTTGAGACACATCAGTTCCTTTTTTTTTAAGCCTCGTTAAGGAAATCTTGAACTCTTACCCTTGGTCATCTGAGATTTCTTGATCTTGACTTTTCACTGGTGTTAGATTCATATAATCTAAATAAGGGAAAACAATTACCTATTATTATTTTTTTTTGCCTTTATCTCTGATACCTTTCTTACCTTGAGAGGCAGCCGATTTAACAATTGGTTTTTTATCTTCCTTTTTTGATGAAGTGTCTTGACTCAATCTATTCATAGCTGCTGTTATCCTTTTCACAACAGGTAAACGGTCATCATTAGATGAAAGCTTGCTTACTACAGGTACCCTGTCATCATTAGATGTAGCCTTGGAAACGACAGGTAACCTTTCGTCATTTGATGAACCTTTTGTAGGCTGATTTTCTTTGTGTTTAACGTCTTTAGAAAGTCTAGTTACATCACATCTGTCATTCTGTAATGACGACTCTGGTACTGGCAGTGGCATCTTGAACTTTTTATCTACTACAAAATACAAATAGATTTATTATTCAGCTAATTAAGGTACATAAAGGTCTAGATACAGATATAACTTTTGCCTGAATTCAAACACAATAAACCTTATAAATACACAAGGAAATGGAAGACATATGATTACAATGTCACTTAAGTCATTACTTGAATATAAAATTTAGTAAGTCAGTGAACCAGGAAACTGAAGTAAATGTTACATGAGCACATACACAACAAATGTATCCTCACAAATGTAACAATTAAACTAGAATACTGGCAAAATCAGGTAAGGCCTTAAAAACATAATTCTTTTTTAGAATTCTGTTCAATTATTCATACAAGCTTACATTGTTTATAAAATGAAAGTCTTTATTGTTCCTTAAACTAATAATTTCTAATCAACATTTGTGATTCCAACTGAAATATTTGTTCTACCATTAAGCATTGACACACTGGCAAACAGGAAGTAGTAACAAAAGTGATACTATTTCCAAGCTTCAGACTAAATATGGAATCAGTAACACTCATACAAGCTTAGAATCCTGATAAAAATTTGGTTTACTATAAAAAGATTAAACTATCAACAAAAAGGAATTTGTTGCCCTATAAACCTGCAAATTAGTTACTAAAAAATACAGTAGAACTTCAATTCGAACTGCATTAACTCTTACACCAATGATGCCTCGAACCCTTTCTGTGGTCAATGGGTTTGAATTTTAACATAGTTCGACCTCAATATCTCAAACACTCCTTTAGCTCGAACTGTTTTCATTAGTTCCTTTGGTGTTCGAGCCATTGAAGTTTGACTGTAGTTCTAAATCAGTCCGGGAAATCCCAGAATTTGACAACGTTGCTGAATTCAACAACGTTGTCGAATTCCACAACCCAATTTTTCCTCTTTTTCCTATATAACATTTTTCATTTGCATTGAGGGTAATGGGCAACTTTTTAATTCCTGCATAGATTTTTTTCGGTCCAAAAGAAAAGTTGTGCAGAATCAGATCAAATAACAAGTAAACTACTTCAAATGATGCCGTTTTTTCTCAGTTCAGAAAAAAATGAAAAAATCACGAAAGTTGTCGAATTCAACAACTTCATTTAACATTGAGGGTAATGGGGAAAATTTTTATTTTTGGTCTGATATTTTGCAACCACTGAGAAAGTTTTCACAAAACGTATTCAGATAAAAAATAAAACAAAAAAACTATGCTATCTGTCATAACTTTATGCCACTTTTTGAAAAACCTGTAGAGTTGTCGAATTCAACAACCTTAAGTTGTTGAATTCAACAGCAGTTGTTGAATTCAACAACGTTGTCAAATTCCTGGATTTCCCGGACTGAAATTATGACCCTTAAAACACAAAATGTCATCCAACATGTCAACAAAAACCTTACTTTTCTTCTCGTTCTTCACTATAGCTTTAGCCTCTATTTCATTAGTAACAGCAGCGTTAGCAGCAGCTAGAGTGGAGGCCGCTAATTCTGAAAATCTGGCATGAATATGTTCCAATACATTATCTGTAGAAAGACCACTCTTCTTCTTTTTAGTCTTATCTTCTTTCTTCTTATGAAGTGCTGCTTGGACCTTCTCAAACCAATCTGGACTTAAACCAAATCTGTCATTACCATCTACAAAGTAAATAAACAGATTGTTGTTATATATACCAACTGATATGTAGTGCTGCCTGGACTTTCTCAAACCAATCTGGACTTAAACCAAATCTGTCA